>JAODAL010047282.1:0-30097 GCA_025379985.1 Phyllomedusa bahiana
AAAAAGTGGTGGGTAAGATTACATTTGGGCTGCCTTCGCTTCATGTTGGACGGAGCTGATGATCTGATAGAAATTTGGCCGGACTGGGAGGAAGGAGGTAAGACTCTGGATCCGGTTGCTTAACCATAAAAGAACAGATTGGGCGACGCTTTTTCGTTACGGGGAAATTCACAGGGCCCTGACCCAGCGATGACAGGTGACGGTGCTGCAATTTGACGATCCATTTCAGCTGTTGTCCAGCACGGGAAGGAGCACCTTCTCTGTACCTCTACCCCAATTGCACCCCCCTTTTTGCTCGCATCCCAACCTGCTTTTCGCTCAAGTTCAGAAAATCAAAATTTGAAAAGGGTATGGAAGAGTTTTGGGAAAGCCCTTTTTAAAAAAAGACGGCAAATCACAGTTTTTCTCAAATCTCTCAAATCAAAAAAAAATGCTGTTTAAAAAATTTAACTCCAAATTAGATATATAAACAAAGCTTGACTGACCAAAAGTGAAAAAAACACGTCTAAAATGATACGGATATTAAAAGGTATTTTTGGCCCCATCAGTACCCTGTGGGACTACAAAATTTCGGATTCAAATTTTAACTGCAAGGTGGCTCATCAACACACTGGCCTGCCCCAAAGTGAAAAAAAAAACAGTATCTAAAATGTATAGTGATAATAAAAGGTATTTTGGCACCTAAAACCTTGGTGACTACAAAGTTGCGGGATTCAAATTTAACTGCAAAGTAATCTATCAACAAACTTGACTCCCAAAAAAGTGAAAAAAACACGTACTGAAATGTATTCTGATAATAAAAGGTATTTTTTGCCCTAAAATTCACCGTGGTGCCCTACTAAATTGCTGTATTCAAATTTAACTACAAATAGCTCTATGAACAAAGCTTGACTGCCCAAAAAAGTGAAAAAAACACCTGCTGAAATGTATACGGGATAAAAAAAAAGGTTTTTTTTTGGCACTATCAATTACCTGGGGTGACTACAAATTCCCGTATTCAAATTTAACTGCAAAGTAATCTATCAACAAACTTGACTGACCAAAAGTAAAAAAAACCCCCTGTCTGAAATGTATAGGGGATATTAAAAAGGTATTTTTGGCACCTATCAGTCACCTGGGTGACTACAAAGTTGCTGGATTAAAATTTAACTGCAAGGTGGCCTATCAACACAGCGGGGCCTGCCCAAAGAAAAAAAAAACCGTACTAAAAATGTATGGGATTTAAAAGGTATTTTGGCACCATCAGTAACCTGTGTGACTACAAAGTTGCTGGATTCAAATTTAACTGCAAAGTAGATCTGTCAACAAAGCTTGACTGACCAAAATGAAAAAAAACACTATTTGAAATGTATATGATAATAAAAGGTTTTTTTTTTGGCACCAATCAATTCACCTGGGTGACTACTAAATTGCTGTATTCAAATTTTTAAACTACAAAGTACCTTGAACAAAGCTTGACTGACCAAAAATGAAAAAAAACACCTTCGAAATGTATAAGGATTTTAAAAAATTTTTTTTGGCACCTATCAGTACACTTTGGGGACTACAAAGTTGCTGGATTCAAATTAACTAAAAGGGTGGCTCTATCAACACAGCTCCCCTCCCCAAAAGGGAAAAAAAAACACTACTGAAATTTATTCGGATAAAAAAGGTATTTTTGGCCCAACCTTTTTAAATTCACCGGGGTGTACAAAATTTGCTTATTCACTTTAATGCAAGTGCCCAATGAAAAAAGCTGAAACTCCCGCCAAAGGAAAAAACACGTACTGAAATTTTTTTTCGGATAATAAAAGGTTTTTTTGGGCCCCTATTAACCTGGGCTGACTACTAAATTGCTGGATTCAATTTAACTGAAAGGGTGGCTATATAAACAAAGCGGAATGGGCAAAATTGAAAAAGAAACCCTTTTTGAAAGTATACTGATAATAAAAGTGGAGTTTTGCCCCTAACAAAGAGACCTGCATTTACTAGAAAAGATGGTATCCTAAAATAAGTTCAGGCGCCCAAAATCCAGGAAAATTTCAATAGAAAAACTGTTAATAATAAAGCTATTGCATCAATTCTACACAATCTTTGGGGAACTATATCCTGATTCTTTAAAGAGCTTGTCTTGTTTGCCCGTGGGCCCCCCCCCCCCTCCTGCTCCCTCCCCTGTGACTTTTCCGCGTAATGCCCTTTAAAATTCTCTACCAAACTACATAAAATCTTCAAATCTCTGACTAACTAATTTTAAGGATCACAGCTAACATAGAGGTTTTTCCCGTAAGAAAAAGAAAATTTCCCTGTTTGGACAGAGGCAAGCGCAACCCACTGCTTGAGACGCTGACAGACCTGATCATAACAGGGAAGGCTGTTTTATGAAAACAGGTCATGGATTTTTCCACCAATCGCAACCATACACATCCCACATGACGTCGCACACACATCTCCCCCCCCTGCCTATTCTGTAAGCTATTTGCGGCCGCCAAAATGACAGGAAGCGCCGAAAATGGCGCGTAAAAAAATAAAGAAGCACAATTGTAACCTAAATTTTCGAATGCTCTAAAAAATCCGACAAAAATAAAAACCGGCGGGGTTTCAACTTTGTGATAATAAAACGCCAACACAATTTGCATAAGCAGCAAACTCTGAATTGCATAAAAAAAGTACTATTCTTATTTTTTGGGGGGTGCCTTTTTTTCGGGGAAACAGGGGAGTCACAGATTGCACTATTTACTTTTTTGACTTAGTTTTGTAAGTAACCCCCTGAATTTAAAAGTGTCCGAAATCAATGTGCTCCCAAAAAAATATAATAATAATACATGTATTATGCCATGTTTGCACTATGCTTGAGAAAGGCCCCCCATTGAGCCAAAATGTTGCGTGGCTAAATAAATTTTTTTTTTTTTTCACCAAATGCTGCCCCCCCCCCCCCCCCTTACCTTTTTTGGATGCACTGTTAGGTTTTGGTCACCATGTAGCCTACAGAGAATTGACCTGGCTCATTTTCAGAACGGAGAGTCACTGTTTTGAGAATTGGTTCCTAAAGGAGTTGATTTGGTGCATTTTTTTCCAATTCAAAAGTTTCTACTTCAGACGCAACCGCAGTGCCTTTCATTTATTACTAGAGTACATGCTCTCTAAAGCCCAGGTGCATAAAAGTTCCCAAGAATCTAGTTTGTCACAAACCTTCCAAGAACCTGGAAGTCAGGAGGCACTGAAAGGATCAGTGATCATTGGCCAATCTTCACCAAAGCTTAGATAGAGCCTATACTGCTCCTGGCTGCTTCGTGAGCTAATAATAATAATAATCTTTATTTATATAGCGCCAACATATTCCGCAGCACCTTACAATTTGGAGGTGTAGGTACAGAGAAAAAGACAGACATTACACAATGAAAAGCTACTTACAGATGAGACACAGGTGTGAGGGCCCTGCTCGCAAGAGCTTACAATCTATTAGGGTGTATGGGTGAGACGAAGGGTAAGAAGTGCTAGGCTTACAATGGTCCAGCCATGTGACATAAATATGGGGTTGTTTTACATAGAATTCGGATGAACCTGCCACCCAGACAATACATCTATATACAGTTAAGTGCTGGAAATGAGATGAGTGCGCTAGGGAATGAGTGGGGAGGGGAGGGTTAGCCATTAGGGATTCTGGTAGGCCAGACTGAGAAGATGTATTCTCAGGGCCCTCTTAAAGCTATGAGAGTTCTGGTGTGCCTGATCGCCCGCGGTAGCATGTTCCAGAGAACTGGTGCCGCACATGTGAAATCTTGGAGACGGGCATGGGAGGTTCGGATGATTGATGAGTGTAACCTGATATCATCAGCAGAGCGGAGAGAGCGGGTAGGGTGGTAGACAGAGATAAGTGAGGAGATGTAGGGAGGTGCAGAACTGTGGAGAGCTTTATGGCTGAGAGTGATGAGTTTATGTTGTATTCTATATTGAATGGGTAACCAGTGCAGTGACTGATACAGGGTAGAGGCATCAGTATAGCGGCTGGAAAGAAAGACAAGCCTGGCTGCTGCATTCAGGACATATTGGAGAGGGGAGAGTTTGCACAGAGGTAGACCAATAAGCAAGGAGTTACAGTAGTCGAGACGAGAATGAATAAGAGCAACAATGAGAGTTTGAGTTGTTTCGATAGTGAGAAAGGGATGGATTCTGGAGATGTTCTTGAGGTGCAGGTGACAGGAGCAGGCGAGTGATTGGATATAAGGGGTGAAGGACAGATCAGAGTCTAGTATAACCCCCAGACAGCGGGCCTGCTGCCTAGGAGTAATGGCGGTACCACACACTGAGACAGAAATGGCAGGGTACGGTCTGTTAGTAGATGGTGGGATGATTAGAAGTTCCGTTTTAGTGAGGTTTAGTTTAAGATACAGGGAGGACATGATGTCAGAGACAGTGGACAGACAGTAACTGGGGTCTTGTAGCAGAGCGGGAGTGATGTACTCAGGATTCTAATAAAGGAGTTGTTTTATGCTGACATCCTAGCTATTCTTTTCTGGGACTTGTTATAGCGGGTTTGGCTACCCCGCTTTGGATGGTCTGCTGCATTACCTCCTCATCTATATTTTTATGGGACTTCAGTGCTGACCCTAACCACATTTACTACAGTGGACAGACAGTAACTGGGGTCTTGTAGCAGAGCGGGAGTGATGTCTCAGGAAGAGGTTTATAATTGGGTGTCATCAGCATAGAGATGGTACTGGAAGCCGAATCTGCTGATGGTTTGTCCAATGGGGGGCTGTGTAGATAGAAAAGAGGAGAGGACCAAGAACGGATCCCTGAGGAACCCCAACAGCAAGACGAAGAGGAGAGGAGATAGAACCTGCAAATGAGACACTGGAGACTGGAGAAGCGGTCAGAGAGGTAGGATGAGAACCAAGAGAGAGCAGTGTCCTGGAGGTCAATGGCGCTGAGCATGCTGAGGAGAAGATGGTGATCAACAGTGTCAAACCTACAGAGAGATCCAGAAGAAGCAACAATGACTAGTTGTCCTGAGATTTAGCAAAGAGGAGATCATTGGAGACTTTAGTTAGAGCAGTTTCTGTGGAGTGTAGGCTGCGGAAACCTGATTGTAAAGGATCGAAAAGATAGTTAGCAGAGAGATAGCAGATTAGGCGAGAGTAGACCAAGTGTTCCAGGAGTTTGGAGATGAAGGGCAGGTTAGAGATTGGTCGGTAGTTGGCAGGGCAGGACGGGTCCAGAGAGGGCTTTTCAGTAAAGGAGTTATGACAGCATGTTTAAAGGAAGATGGAAAAATCCCAGGTGAGAGAGAGAGGTTACAGATTGCAGTTATGTGAAAGAGGACAGCTGGAGAAATAGACTGGACAAGATGGGAGGGAATGTGGTCACTAGAGCAGGTGGTGGTGGGGTGATCATACAGGAGAAGCCTGGACACTTCTTCTTCTGTCGTCGGGTCAAGAGCTGAGAGCAGGCTGGCGGATGTGCAGGGAGGGACCAGATGGCTGCTGCTTGGGGTTTGAGATGAGATGTTTTGCCGGATTCTGTCAATTTTCTCTTTGAAATGAGTGTCCAGGTCTTCAGCACAGAGGTCAGTGACCTGGGACTGAGCTTTAGGCCTTAGGAGGGAGTGGAAGGTGTCAAACAGGCGTTTAGGGTTGTTGTGTAATGTGGAGATGAGGGGGGTGAAATATTTTTGTTTGATGCAATGCAGGGCAGAGTGGCAAGTCCTGAGCATGAATTTGTAATAAGAAAGTCCGCAGGTAGCATTGATTTTCTCCACAGCCGCTCAGCACACCTGGACATCGCTGCAGGAAGCGAGTCTGAGGCGTGTGCCAAGGCTGCCAGCATCTGACTCTGGTGGAGCGGTGTGTGAGTGGTGCCAATATGTCCAGGGAGGATAAGAGAGTTTCATTATATTGTTTGGACGCCTGGTCAGGGCAGGAGAGGGAGGAGATTGGGGGTAGTGAGGACTGTATGGTGTCTGTGAGTTCTTGGGTATTAATGGAGCGGATATTTCTGAATGGGTGACGGGCCGGTGTATACAGAGATGGGTGAGAATTAATAATAGTGAAGGAAATAAGGTTGTGATCAGAGAGAGTATAAGGAGAATTATTAAAGTTAGAGATTGAGGAACGGTTACAGAAAACCAGATCAGATCTCTCCCAAGATTTATTTATACACAGGGCTGTATCTAGAACAAGGGGGCATCCTTTACGTCTTGAGGAACGAAAGTTTTTTACATAAACATAGAAAGGGGTTCTTTACTGTAAGAGCAGTGAGACATGGAATTCTCTGCCAGAGGGACTGGTCATGGTGAATTCAATAACCGAGTTCAAAAAGGGTTTTGATGCATTTCTGGAGCGTAATAATATAACAAGTTATAGTGACTAGGATTCAGGAGAGGGGTCATTGATCCAGGGATTTTTCTGATTGCCAGATTGGAGTCAGGAAGGAATTTTTCCCTAAAATGAGGACAATTGGCTTCTACCTCATTGGGGGTTTTTGCCTTCCTCTGGATCAACACCTTAGCACAACAGGCTGAACTAGATGGACGACTTGTCTTTTTTTAGCCTTACAAACTATGAAACTATGAAACTAAGAGCATGCCCATCCTTGTGGGTGGGAGAGTCTGTAAACTGAGATAGGCCGAGGGAAGAGGTTAGTGAAAGGAAGTGAGAGGCAGGGGGAGACATGGGGTCATCAATGGGGATGTTAAAATCACCCATGATGAGTGTGGGTATTTCAGTAGAGAGGAAATGAGGAAGCCAGGCAGCAAAATGATCCGGAAACTGGCGGGGTGAGCCGGGGGGTCTGTACACAACCGCGAATCTGAGGGAAAATGGCTGAAAGAGTGTGAGGGTGTGGACCTCAAAGGAAGGGAAAGTGAGTGAGGGTACAGGGGGAATGACCTGGGAAGTGCAGTGTGGAGAAAGAAGTATGCCAACTCCTCCACCCGGTCTGTTCTCAGGTCTGGGGGTGTGGGTGAAGTGTAGCCCACCATAGGTGAAAGCGGCAAGGGAAGCGGTGTCAAAGTGCTGGAGCCATGTTTCTGTGAGGGCTAGGAGATTGAGGCACTTAGAGAGGAACAGGTCATGGACATTTAAAAGAGACTGGAAAAGATGAACAGCGAATAACAAGTAGGTTAGTGGGGTTTCTATGGCAGGAGGAGATAGGATGAGCAGTAAAAGAGGGGGGGCCAGGGTTAGGAGAGATGTCCCCTTCAGCGAGAAGCAGGAGAAAGAAAAGAGACAGCAGATGGTTCAGTGATGAGTATGAGCGACGTTTGTGCGGCACTATGTGAGCAGGTGGTTTGTGATAGTTGTAAAGGGAAAGGAGTGTGTGAGATGTATACATAGGTGAGGGAAGGAGAGAGGCGCTGATGTGGATAAGATTCTCAGGGGGCATAACTGTTTGGTAAGCCAGGAGGTAGATGGCTGCAAGATAGACAGCAATAGTAAGCATGGTGAAGAAGGTGGTTTTTTTTGTTAAACAAGACTAGATACAGTACTCACAAGAAAAGGCGGGCCTCCTAGCCCCCTTCGGCCCAATTCCGGTCTAATTTCGGTCTTATTTCAGATAGATCACTTTCATATCTGGTTCACTTACAGATATGGTTCACTACTCTACATGGCTATACTGACCAAATGAGCTGCCATACAAATGTCCACCAAGGAGCTATCACAAGGCATTATGGGAAAGGAGCTGAGAAGCTCAAGCGCCCTCTGTTGGATGTAACAAATCCTCAATTTGCTTTTGACCCACTGGGTCCTGAGAAAGCAAAAGGGATGTTTAGCCAAGCCAGTATCTCTCATCTGTACACAGCTGTTTCGGGATGTTTGTCCCTCATCAGTGCAGAACAGAGCGATACTGGCTGGCTGTGTGGGAGGCAATGAGTGGCTCAGAAAGGGGAACATCTCTCAGGGGAACTTCTTAGTAGAGGGCAAAAAGGCAATTCTAACTCTACACACCATTTGGTGCTCTCTATTCTGATATTCCCCTTTCTGAGCCACCAAGGAGCTAGAAATCGAGACTGATCCTTCCAGAAAGAGAGCTTAGGTTGCAGAGAGGGGATGGCTGCACACAGATCTTAGACCCCCAACCACACTTTATGCCAGTGATCCAGGACTGTAGGAGAACTAGAAGACCCTGGAGTGGTACTGGAGTGAAGAAACAATCTGACTCAAGGTACTGGAGTGGTACTGGAGTGAAGAAACAATCTGACTCAAGGTACTGGAGTGGTACTGGAGTGAAGAAACAATCTGACTCAAAGTACTGGAGTGGTCTGCAGTGAAGAAACAATCTGACTCAAGGTACTGGAGTGGTACTGGAGTGAAGAAACAATCTGACTCAAGGTACTGGAGTGGTCTGCAGTGGAGAAACAATCTGACTCAAAGTACTGGAGTAGTCTGCAGTGGAGAAACAATCTGACTCAAGGTACTGGAGTGGTACTGGAGTGAAGAAACAATCTGACTCAAAGTACTGGAGTGGTACTGGAGTGAAGAAACAATCTGACTCAAGGTACTGGAGTGGTACTGGAGTGAAGAAACAATCTGACTCAAGGTACTGGAGTGGTACTGGAGTGAAGAAACAATCTGACTCAAGGTACTGGAGTGGTACTGGAGTGAAGAAACAATCTGACTCAAGGTACTGGAGTGAAGAAACAATCTGACTCAAAGTACTGGAGTGGTCTGCAGTGGAGAAACAATCTGACTCTTGGTGAACACTTATCAGTCAGACTTCTGGTAATCGTTAGTTAGATTCTGGTTCTCGGATTGGTCATTCAGAAAAGATGTCTCTTAGATTTAACACCTAACTCCAGAGCTATCCCAGATAGTTATATCTTAGGCTACATCATAAATCAATTGTAGATAAACGGTAATTGTCAGGTTGCTTTGCAGGATATCTAGAATTCCTTTACCTCGAGGAGCCAAACTGACAAACTTTCTTGCACAAACATACATCTGTATTACATCCAAAATAACCAAACTTGGGTATAAAAATCGAGAAGTCTTGAACAGCGACATTGAAGAAGGTGTTCCTGAAAACCCTTTTAGAGGTGTTAGGCAATGTTCACATGGCCATCTGCGGGACGTAATTCGGTCCGTAATTACGCGCCTTAGTGCGCCAATTACGGGCTGAATCCGTCCTGGTAACTACGGTAATGCACAGTTTTCATAGAGAACTATGGATTACGGCTCCTCTCCCTGCTCGGCGAATACGCCGAGGGGGGAGATAATTGACATGTCACTTTCTAGCGGCGTATACGCGCCGCTAGCAGTGATTCTCTATGGGCCGGCGAAGTGCCGGCCCCCCGCTCACTCCCCCGCTCCCGCCCCCGGCCACACGGCGTAACTGTGGGGCGTAATTACGTCCCGCAGTTAAGCTGTGTGAACATAGCCTAACGGTGAGTGGGTACGCAGGTGATGGATCTGCAGGGTCACCGCGAGAGATGGTGCAGACCACACCAGGGAGTGAAGTCCAAGGAACTCCTGAGCCCGCTGCAAAGAGGGTTGGACATGGCTGTGGGGGACTCCTAGGTCGCTCCCATAACAGCTGAGTTGCCAAGCATAGTAGAGGGGTGGGAGCAGACAGAGGTGGCGGGTCTCAGGCAGGTACTTAGGTACTGGCTTTTTAAATCTGAGAGAGCTGGCACATGTACGTCCTAGGGGGTGTGAGCACGGCGGTAAAAGGCAGGAGACAGGAACGGAACAGAAGCATGCAGAGGTGAGTAGAAGCCAACAGGGGAGTCAGGGCTTGCAGCACAGACACAAGCACGCTCATGGTCGTCCTGATCGGGAACCGCACCGTGCAGCATGACAAGGAATTTTCTCACCATGCTGTTTCACAGAGCCACAGACAGCTTTAGACTCACACTGCCTGGTCAAGCAGGGGTTGTTTCCATAGGCACATCAGCTCTGCTATTCCTAGCGGATCCTGACACAGTGATATCAATACTGGAGGTTTGTAATGTGTAGTGCACAAGGTTACATAGGTGTAAACATTAAAATTTGGCATTTGTTCAGCTAAACAAAGTTTCTGTGCTAGAGATACGACTCAGCAGGGAGGGAATCACCATGGTCAAGCAACAACAGCTTGGTGTTAGATAAAAGACAGAGCAGGAAGGGGTAGTTGGTAACCAAGAGAGACTTGTGTACATAAAGAGGAGATAAAATCTTCCTTAACTCCTGAACAAAGCAAAAATAAAACAGCAATGTATTTGGAAATAGTCTTCATTTACCTTTCCCTACATGTTAAAAGCTAATCATTGTGGTGAGAAAACCTCTTTAAGGGAATAACAGGTTTTTACTGACCTGCAATACCAGAAACAACCAATAGAGAGGTGTGGCACTGTTTCTGTATGTTTTCTTTTAATCCTGGAAATCTTCTGTATCTTCATTTTCACACTCATTGGTCTTGGTGGTATGCATTTGATTGCAAAGGTAGAAAAGATCTTGGTAGACATTTTCTACTATAAATGCTAGAGTATGGATATAGGACATTAATCCAGGAATGTATTATGTATTTGGAGTTGGGAACTTCCTCTGGATCAACACTGTAGGGTTATAGTAAGCAAAACAGAAAAAATACCACATGCAAAACATGTAATAGGCCGTTCTATACTATGGCAATCACCAACTTGCCGGCCTAAACCAGATCAAACTTGCAAAAGGTTCTCACATACAGTAATAAGGTGTACGGGCATCCACGTCTCTCTAGCACGAGAGTATATTTAAACAAATCCATTTTATTTGGGTAACATTTTAAAACCTCACAGCTCTATAAAAAAGAAGAAAAACGAGTACCTGATAAAAGTCCACCTATATTGCTTACGCGTTTCAAACAGAATGGGTCTTATTCATAGCTGTAGGGTTATAGGCTGGACTTAATGAACCTGTGTTTTTTTCCAGCCTTATCTACAGTACTATGTTACTATGAATCCCTTAAAAGGGGTGAATTCCCTTGTTTGGGAGAGGCACCATGCAGGTGTGTGGAGACTTATACATCTTGGTAGCTCCACTGAAATTTAAATATATTCACAAAGGCTTATGGGAACCCCTCCAATTGCTTAAAGGGGATGTATCGCTTCCTTACTTTGGCTGATTCACACTTCTCTTAGCTTCCCAGCTCTGTGAATGCAGGGGCGTTTCTTCCCCTCCCAGCTGGATGACATCATCCCCCCTTCACTCCTGGCCTCAGACTCCCCCCCCTCCCCTCTGAGTCCACATATCACTGTGTCTCTCCCTATCAGTCTTATTTTATAAGAGCTGTATACATACCACAGGCTGCATTCAATCTAATCTGAGCACTGATCTCTCACAGCTGGAGATGTATTACAGCTTTCTAAGAACGGCACAGATCTGCGTGTATGCAGGAGAGTTAGGCACAGGGTCAAAACTGTCATGTTTTCTCATTGTACAATCTGCTGCAGTCTGTTTCTGCTAGGTGTGGAGACAGAAAATGCTACGGCCCCTAACTCTGAGTCATTCTGTACAGCCCGTGAATCGACCCAGGGGCTGTACAGAATGTAAATGACCTCTCAGCAAGTGAAATTCAAGGAGTATGGATTCGACCCACACTGGATATCAGTGTAAATACAAACACAAGATAAGGGACACTGTGAGAACAAGGCAGCTTTGCTAATGACATCCAATTGCAAAGTTGCCTTGTTCTCACAGTGTCCCTTATTCTGAAGACCATTTAATGAAACGATAACACCCCTTTAAGGCCATGTTGCTGCACATGTTGCTGCATGAGTTACATAGTTTGTATGGCCGAAAAAAGACAGACGTCCATCCAGTGCAGCCTATTGTGCTAAAGTGTTTATCCATAGGAAGGAAAAAAAAACATGAGGTAGAAGCCAATTGTCCTCATTTTAAGGAAAAAAATCCTTCCCGACTCCAATCTGGCAATCAGAATAAATCCCTGGATCAGCGACCCCTCTCCAGAATCCTGGTCACTATAACTTGTTATATTATTACATCTAGAAATGTATCCAGACCCTTCTCCAGAATCCTGGTCACTATAACTTGTTATATTATTACATCTAGAAATGTATCCAGACCCTTCTCCAGAATCCTGGTCACTATAACTTGTTATATTATTACATCTAGAAATGTATCCAGACCCTTCTCCAGAATCCTGGCCACTATAACTTGTTATATTATTACATCTAGAAATGTCTCCAGACCCTTTTTAAACTCTGTTAGTTAATTCCCCATGACAAGTTCCTCTGGCAGAGAGTTCCACAGTCTCACTGCTCTAACAGTAAAGAATCCCTTTCTATGTCTATGTAGAAACCTTCTTTCCTCTGGACACAGAGGATGCCCCCTTGTTCTAGATTTAGTCCTGGGTATAAATAGATCTTGAAAGAGATCTCTATATTGACCTTTGATGTATTTAAACATATTTATTATGACCCCCGAAGACGTCTTTTCTCTAAACTAAATAACCCTAATCTTGCAAATCTTTCTGGGTATTGTAGTCCACCCAGTCCTTTTATTATTTTTGTTGCCGCCTTTGTACCTGTTCAAGCACTACAATGTCTTTCCTGTGCACTGGTGCCCAAAACTGTCCACAATATTCCCTGTGTGGTCTTACCAGTGACTTGTATAATGGGAGAATAATGTTCTCATCACGTGCCTCTATGCCCCTTTTAATGCAATCCATGATCCTGTTTGCCTTGGCAGCTGCTGTCTGACACTGGCTGCTACAGTTAATTTTACTGTCCACCAGGATTCCCAGGTCCTTCTCCAGTCACTTTTACCAAGCCTTTTTCCATTTAACATGTAATCATGTAATGGATTTTTCCTCCCCATGTGCATAACCTTGCATTTATCAGTGTTAAACCTCATCTACCACTTCTCTGCCCAGGCCTCCAACCTATCCAGATCCCAGTGTAATAAAACATTAGCCTCTATTGTGTTGATTACTTAGTATCATCTGCAAAGATCGATATTCTACAGTACTGTGCAATCCATGTGTAAGATCATTAATGAGTATATTAAATATTGCCACCGAGCTTTCCTAGGACCCTTGAAGGCATATCTGCTTTATTCTACTTATTAATGGTACCGCGGGGTGTTGCATTGCTGAACTAGGCAGATTGCAATTGGGAAACAGTGATGGGAACTGAAATATCCAATAACAGCTTCATTAGGTTGTAAATCAAATGACAAATTATACAAAGCTTCATGGCAATCTGGAAGTGAACATACAAGTCTTTCCCAAAGTGATGATGAGTGATTCACTCGGACAGCTCATCACATTACTAGAGAGAGCTATCAGCGCGGCTGCCGAGTAACATCACTGACATCACGGAGAGATCTGCACCTGCACGTGCGAGGAGATTTACAGGTTGATTCTACATTGTGATGAATCCAGTGATAAATGACTTGGACATCGAAACAATGTCCATGACCTTGGATTAGAAGAGCACAAAATACACAATGATCAACCATTACAAACTGGCAAACAGGAGCGCAGAGCCGACCTGGGCACAGCCAGTGACATGATGGTGGGCATAATCTCCAAAAAATTGGGAATCTCGCAAGAGAACAGAGAGTGACTTTTGATCACTATATTTACTATTTTGCCATAGGCAAACTTAAACTCTATCAGTTCTCTATTTGTTAAACACTAAAACGTAACTTTTATTATATCTAACTCTTAACCTCTATACACACTATTTAAAAACCTGATCTCTCACCTCATCATTTACCCTTTTTGCTTCCTGAAAGAGGGAATAACTCCTTTCTATTATCAAGTCTGGTGGTGCACCACTATTAACAGGAGAGCCTTATATCTATAGCAAAGTACCTAGCTCCAGTAAGGGATCCCAAGCCGCAACTACTTGGGGCTGTCGTCCCTAATCTATAGACACAGATACAAATACGGCCCCCGTGTGACACCGTCTGCAGCAGGTGACACTTGTAGACAGAGGTGAGAAAATCACAATTTTAAACACCCGTCCATATCGTACCTGCCCGTCATGTGTTCGCAGTTAACCAGCGCCATCGTTCAGGGGATTATAGGTCCGATTCACAAGTGGTCTGAGCTCACTTCCTTTTATATCATGTTATTTACACCCCCCTTCAGGTGCTCACCAATTAGCATCAGAGAATCACATAAAGCCCACTCCCCCCTTATGACTCTCCTGCACGCACACCATCATATATGTCCTGCTAACAGCTGCCACCATGCTGCCCATGAACAGCCAATCCTCAGTCAAATTCGCCATTCCAGACAGGCTTGCGCCCCATCTTACAGTATGCCCCGCGCCAACGCACTGCACCAGCAGACACCTCAGCCTGACAGTAGATGGGCTTCCGTCTTATTTCTCTTCTATTATTGGCCTCTGCGTGGCTCACCTACAACGGACGAGCAGAATTAGGTGTTTACATTCCACAGAACACTACCAGCTTTATCAGCTCCCATAAGCCCCCTCTCTACCACATCTCATATGCATATTCATTGGGTATATAGAATTCACTGTACTCAGTAAACACCACTGTAATATTATCTTCCCATAAAGCACTTCTCCTATATATTAATATACATATGCATTTTAATTAAAGCTGCAAAAGTCCTATTTAAGTACTGTTTTATTGTGCTGTTTATACTATTGTCTCAGATGGTTTCATAAACCACTTCTCTTTTTATATTGTATTATTCAGATTCATTTTAATAAAGCGCTGGCTCTTTGGTTAGCCTGCCTCCTTCCCGGCAGGTTTGGCCTCACAACTCCCCATTTGAAGATTTCTCTCTTACGGCTCACGGCTAGCCACCCATTCATACGTCACAGTAGAACGCATGTAAAAAAATATGGGGGCAGGCAAAAAATATAGTGTCTTCAAACGCTATTGCATTAGTTGCATCCATTCAGGCCCCCGTCACTAGATCAACGTTAGCGAGCAGAAGAATAAATCGATACATAGATGAATTTATACACATGAATGGGGAGTTATCCACTCCCAGGATGCGTTCTCGCCACAACAACGCGAGGCACATACCCTTAACAATTTCAGCTGCCAAAAAACCCCTCCTTGCTACAAAACAATATCAAAAAAAAACCATAACATCCATTTGTTAAATAGAAACCGTGGTCCTCCACGTGATCAATACCTATCATCCGTTTACAGGACCCAGGAAAATGAGGGACAACGTAGAGGCAGAGGGGGGCGGGGAGTGTTTGGCGGGGGGGGGGGCAGGAGGGAGAGGGAGAGGAGGAAAAAGAACATATGTGAACTCTGATGCTTCCATAGTCATATATTCAACTGTGCTAAATCCACTGACCGTATTAATCACATATATCATGTTTCTTCAAAAAATATTATATAGGGAATCAGCAAGAATAAATAAATGCTGAAATGAAAAGGCATTCATTAGGCCTTTAGTTTCAATGTATTGAGTCTATATATCATCTTGGCCTCCTTCCTGCAACAAAACTACATCCAGTTCGCCCTTTACTTTTCCCTAGCTTTATCACACAGATGCCCCAGATTTAAGCACCTCTATTTCACCATTTTGTACCTCCAAAATGTTGTCTCGCTAGGGGGGTTATCACCATACTTCTAATAGTACTCAGATGTTTTCGTAGATATCCGACGCGGAAACTCCTGTATGTTTTTCCCACATAGATCCTTGGGGCAGGTACACTAGCCCCTATAAATCTCCCTCTTGGTTTTTACAATTAATGAATTGTCTATCTCAAATTTTCTTATCAATGGGATTAACAAATTCTTTAGTTTCCATATAAATGGACAGATATGAAAAGTTGCCACAGGGATATGTCCTACCATCGGAAGACTGTTTTTAACCATGTTTTTGCATCTCCATCAAATTGATATGTCTATTTCACCTAAGATTTTTTCCTCTTTCTTAAAGTGACACTAGGGTATTTAGAAATCACTCAGAGAAGTATCGGATCTGCCTTAGGAAAGGTGCCAATGGTCTTTCTAAGTATAGACTCTCATTTTCATTAGCTCTATCATCAAAGGTTACCTATACATCGATTTAAATCAGTTTTTTCTTTCTTTCTTTTTAATGATTAATAAAAGGTCCTCTTCCACTTGTCAAAGCCTATTAATCGCCTTCCTCAAACATTTTTTGTGGTAACCCCTTGCCTGAAAAACGTGCATTTAACTTTATGCATTCTTCATTGAAATCCTCTAATGGGAAAGTTTCTACGAGCCCTCAGAAACTTGGCCTATGGTGAATCCTTTTTTTTGAGAAGGTGGATGCCATCTAGAAACATGTAACACACTTTGGTAGCCATATTTTTTCCGAAATATCTTTGTCGAATCTGCTTATTTTCATCCCACATAATTCAAGATGCATAAAAATTAATTTTCTCCGACTGAATCTTCACAAAACCGTGAATTATCCTAATTTCATTATCATTGAGTCTAGGATTAGACAAAATCCCATGAATACTATTTGTTCAGACCATCCACAAAATTCAAACTTTATCAATAAAGCGACCCCAAAAGAAAAATCCCGATCTGCTGAATAATTTCAAGGTGTTCAGAAAATAAACATTAGCACCACTCCCACTCAACCTAAAATAAATTAGCAAAATTGGTGCACAGACCGTGGCCCATGGATGCTCCTTTTATCTGATGATATAAGGTTGCGTCAAACTGAAATTAGTTATGTGTCATAAACAAAATCCAATAACTGTAAAACATAATCATTGTGTTCTGTAACTTGTGTACCTTTGTAGTGTTCAAAACAATACTTGATTGCTTCAGGCCCAGATCTTGTCTGTGTCTAATTGCTAAAGGGCTTCTACGTCTAACTTGCAAGAAGTGTACTCTACTACACTAGATGATTTATTCTCATCACAGTATCCTTTGTGTCTTTAAAGATTATATGAAGGAAGGCCCAGTGACAACGGGCATCAGTAAACGGTCAACATACGTGCTAGGTCATGGAGTTAATTGTTTCTACCTGAGACTATCGGTCTTCCTGGTATTGGCACAACCTCTTTATGCACTTTTGGTAATGCATAAAAGGTAGCAATAGTAGGATTCACATTACGTTTTAGTGTTTTACAGTATGAGAATGATAGGATGTTTAAGTTTTGCTATGGGAAAAATAGTAATATAGTGATCAAAAGTCACTTTGTACTCTTGCGAGATTCCAATTCTTTGGAGATTATGTGACAAGTTTGGTGAACAGGAATGTTCAAGTGGGGAATCTAGGGAATGGCAGGTTTTTTGAGTCAGAAAATTAATTTTTTTTCTCTCTGAATAATGGAGGTCGGTTGACCCAGTGAGAGGCCTGATTGGCTCGATTGAGAGGTAAAGATAGCATAGGGACCTGCCCGATATTTTGAGATCACGTTGAAAGTCGTGGGCGCTTATAACATCATTTGATCAAGATATGTGAACCGTGAGTCTTCAAAGTTTTTTCATGTAAGAAAATCTAATTTGACACTTTTACCAGGAAGCTAATGCTGGTATTTTCTAATCAACCAAATTCCAGTTGAATGAAAGCTAATATCCATATGCCTTTCTGACATTAAATAAAAACATACAAACAAAAATTCGGGCAGGTGGGAAGTAGCCAGTCTAGAGTACATATATACAAAACAAATTGTGTTATAGACAGGATTACGGATTAGTTGAGACAAATACACATTTAGAGGTCCCATTTTTATCAAGGTGGGAAAACTGCTAATTGAATGTTTCTAAATTGATGAAAATTACTGTCAGAATATTGAAGGATTTTCATTCAATAAATTAAGTGAACAACTAATCAGGAGGTTAGTGGAGATTATAACTTTCCGGGCCATCCAGATTTCCTCTGAGATTCGTACAAAATTCAAACGAATATAGAATATTCTGAGAGAAGATATTAAGAAGGAAACATAGCAAATATATGAAGGGATCGGAAAAGATTTTGATAACCCAATCAGGTTTTAATATTTGGGAGAAAATAGTAGATTTACTACAAACCTAATTATATTCAGATTTGTCAGATTCAGAGACTTTCTGCTTTAGAAGAATCCTCCACAGGTTCTATAATCGTTATACGCAGGTAAGAAAAGCTGGTTGGAGGAAGGTTCAGAGAAAAAAACAGAGGTTTGGACAAATAAGAAAACGCCAAAAAATCTACTACTCCAATACAGTACAAGATCAGAATCCCTCAGAGATGTAGTCAGGAGAGGGACCAAGTGGGATCGAGTGCTTTGGCTCTTCTGCTCAGTGGTGTGGTGGCCCATGGTGTGGGAGCACAGGCAATGATTTCAAATGGCAATACAAATACTCCACCAGTGAGCAGGAAATGGGACAGGTTTATGAACTCGATGCAAACTCACTCTCAGACGCAAATACACACTTTTTTTAGAACCACCAAAGGCTTCTCTTGAGGGTCGAGATTAGAAGAGAGGAGAAGGGAATTTTCAGAAAACTAACCAGGATGGAGCACTTCAAGTGATTAATTTATCCTCTTATAGATTAATCAAAAACAGGTGTTGGCATATGGTCCCATGTCCAAATTTAATGAGTTTGTATGGGTAAAAGATATTAATCTCTTTGCTAGAAGGTTGGCCTTACATAAAATATCAGTAAAATGAAAAAGTAATGAGGAACAAACCTATAGGAAACTAGAGGAAACAAACTTGGGGTGATCTTGAACAATTGCAGGTTGATGAGTGAAGGAGACCACCATAATTTAGATATACTTTAGACAAATTTGAAACCATATTATAGGAATACACCTCCGATAATCGCAATCTATTTATCGGATACATTTGTGGAAGTCATAAGGCAAGATATAAAGAAAATAGCACTCGACGACAAAACCATCCTTTTTTGAATTTAAAATGGGGAGGGGAAGTAGCTATTGCAGAATTACAATTCTAACAGGGAGCTAGTAAATCATACCCAGTGACAAGGGTGGGAAAATTGTCAATCTTCCATAAAAGTGACTTATAGAGCGATGGTTGAGTGAATATTTGGTGATTCAGAACATATGAGAGGCTTCCAAAAGATCCAACCAGGGAGTATCTGAAGAATTAAAAAAGGGTTTTGGTCTGGGGAATTGAGAAAAAATTAATTACTGAGGAGAGGAGAAGAAATATATGCTAAATGTGAATCTACTATTGCTACCTTTTATGCATTTACCACAAGTGCATAAAGAGGTTGTGCCAATACAGGAAGACGATTGTCTCAGTAGAACAATTTCACACAAGGACCTGCACGTTGTTGATGTATCTGATGCCCTTTGTCACGGGCCTTCTTTCATATCTTAAAGACACAAAGGAGGTTACTGTGATGAGAATTAATGATCTCGTGGTGAGCCAAAAGTACACTTCTTGCAAGTGTTAGCCTATACAGTAACAATCAGAAATGTTCTGGGGCCTGAAAGCACTCATCGTATTATTTGAACAAAAGAGGTACACAATTTACAGAACACAATGATTTGTTTTACAGTTATTGGATTTTGTTTTGCACCATAACTATTTTTTGTTTTTTGATTGCACCTTTTTCATCACGATAAAGGGAGAGCATGGGCACAGTCTGGTGCGCCCAAGCGTTGCTATTTATTTATAGGTGGTGGGAGGATGCTATTGTTTTTTACTGAACTACCTTGAATTATTCACAGATCGGATTTCTATTTTGGGGGGCGCTTTATTGATACATTTTGATTTTTTGGGATGGTAGTGGAAAAATTATTCATGGATTTTGTATCTAAGACTCTCAATGATAAGGAAATGAGGATGAAAATTTCACGTTTGAAATTCATCGGGAGAAAAATTAATTTTTTGGATCTTGAAATTATGTTGGAGAAAATAAGCAGATTCAGACACAGATATTTCGGAAAAATCGGTCTACTAATAGTTTGTTATATTTTTCTAGCTTGGCATCATCCTTCTCAAAAAAAGGGAATTCCATAGGCCAATTTCTGAGGGCTCGTAGAAACTGTTCACCTTAGAGGATTTCAATGAAGAATGTATAAAGTTAAATGCACGTTTTTAGGGCAAGGGGTTATCTAAAAATGTTTGCGGAAGGCGTTTAACAGGGCTTTGAACAGTGAAGAGGACATTTATTAATCAGTAAAAAGAAGAAGAAAAAACTGATATAATTGTTGTATAGGTTACCTTTGTAATAGAGCAAGATGAAATGCGAGCTATACCTTAGACGACATTGGCCCATTCTGAAGGCAGAATGTCAGGGACCAGGTCAGGGAACACGCCCATCACAGACACAGGACAAGTGGGTCCTGACTCTGAACCCAGCCCCTGTCCTGCCTTTTGGGGAAAGGATCCTTAATAGGCCGGCCCCACGGAAGACTGATGGCTGCACTGATCTAGGTGCAACAATAGACAAGACAACGGACCACAGAACAAATAGCGAAGCGGGCGGTCCAAAGTCCGCAACAGTACGTTCAGAGGGTAAGAAACGTGAGACAAAAGGATAAACAGAATACAATGCCAAAGGTCAATACCAGACGGGAGCAGAAGTGCCAAATCATAAGAGAGAAGCTTAGTCTAGGAGAAAAAAAAGCGATAAAAAGCAGGGTCCAATACAGGAAAGGCAAATGCAAAGTAAGGCATAGCTAGCAAGCAGGGGACTCTTATAGCAGGCACAGGGTTACTGGTGAAGCATCCTTCAATAGGTGAGCAGCAGAACACAGAACAGAGGTGATCGGTGGGAAGAAAACAAAGCAGATAGGGAAACAAGGCTGTCATTCAAGGGTGGAACAGGGGTTAACTGAAAGAGTGCTGGAGTATTCTGGCAACGGCGTTTGGCAGGAATCAATTACTACCAAGAAAGATGGACCCAGTTCACACTAGTGCATAAACGCGACAAGTATTACGTTAAAAAACTATGGGGTTTACGTCATACGGCGTGGCCGGGTGACCAGAACCTCAAAAGCAGGGGGCGCGCAGGCACACTCATGGCCACAGATCCAGTATTCTCTGAGGTGATTCTAAATATCTGAGTGTCACTTAGAAGAAGAGGAAAAATCTTAGGGATGAATTTGTACCTTGTCATTTTGAGGGAGATGGCAAAAAAACATGGTTACAGTCTCCGGTGGTAGGTTCATATCCCTGTGGCAACTGTTCATTCTGTCCCATTCATATGGAAAACTAATATTTTGTTAAATCCCTTGATAAGAGAAGATTGAGATAAGACAATTCATACATTGTAAATACCAGAGGGGGGATTTAGGGGCCTATGTGTACGTGCCCCATGATCTATGTGGGAAAAACCATACAGGAGTTTCGGCGTCGGATCTCGAAAACATCTGAGTACTATTAGAAGTAGAGGTGATACCCTCTAGCGAGACACATTTTTTTCGGGGAAGTACATAATGATGAAATAGAGGTTGCTTAAAATTCTGGGTGCATCTGTGTGAAAAGCCTAGGGGAAAGAAAAAGGGCAATCTGGATGTAGTTTTTGATATGCAGGAAGAGGCAAGATGGGATACACAGACTCAATTACATTGAACCTAAGGCATAAATGAAGCTTTTCTTTTCAGCATTTAATTTAATCCTGCTGTTTTTTTTGTCCCAATATAATAATTTTTGAAGAAACATGATAATATGTTGATTTAAGTACGGTCAGTGGATATAGCCACAGTGATTCAAGGCCGTATGTGCCACTCGGCACCCGTGAGCCGGTGCCGAGGGCGGCACCTTTCCGGGGGCGGCACGGCAGGAGATTGATGGGGGGGGGTTTTCTTACTTTTTTTTTTTCCATCTGACCCGGACGCCGCCCCGAGCGCCCATCGGGGGGGGAGGGGGAGGGGTTTTGAGGTCAGCGGCTCCGGTGTCTGACTTTACATTGGTGGCAGCGGCGCTACTGAGAAAGGGCAGCGCAGCTCGCCCTCTCTCTCTCTGCCCAGCACAGCACAGCTGAATGATGAAGCTGCCAGAAGAGAAGAGAGAGAGCCCAGCAATGCCCGCCCAATCTCCTCCCACTGCATCACCTCAGGACGGGCAGGAAGGAGAGGAAGAACTTGTGCCTGCACTTCAAGACACAGGTAAGTGAGTGGGGGGGTGAGTACATGTGCTGGGGGGAGGGTTTGAATACATTTCCCGGGGTTGGCTGAAAAACATGTGCTGGGGGGGCTGAATACATTTTGCGGGGGGGCGTAATACTTAAATGCTGGGGGGGCTGAATAATGTGCTGGGGGAGGGGCGAATACATTGTGCGGGGTGGCTGAATACATTTTCGGGGGGAGCTAAATAACTTGTGCGGGGGGGCTAAAATACATTATAGGGGGGCTGAATACATGTGCGGGGGGAGGGGCTGAATACTTTGTGCTGGGGGGCTGAATACATTTGCGGGGGGGGCTTAAATACATGTCTGGGGGGGGCTGAATACATTGTGCTGGGGGAGGGGCTGAATACATTGTGGGGGGGGGCTGAATACATTGTGCTGAGGGGGGGGGCTGAATACATTGTGCGGGGGGGCTGAATACATTTTTCTGGGGGGGGCTAATACATTGTGCGGGGGGGCTGAATACATTGTCCGGGGTTTTTTAATACATTTTGGGCTGGGGGGGCTGAATACATTGTGTTTGGGATTAAAACATTGTGCGGGGGGGTTAATACTTTGGGTGGGGGGGGGGGGGTTAATAAATTGTTTGGGGGGGCTGAATACTTTGGTGCTGGGGGCGAATACATTGTGCGGGGGGGGGGGCTAAATTACATTGGCTGGGGGGGTTTAATACATTTCGGGGGGGGGGCTGAATCATTGGGGCGGGGGCTGAATACATGTACCTGGGGGGGGGGGCTGAATACATTGTGCGGGGGGGCTGAATACATGGGCGGGGGGGGGGCTGAATACAGTGTGCGGGGGGGCTGAATACTTGTGCTGGGGGGCTGAAAAACTTTGTGCGGGGGGGTTAATACATGTGCGGGGGGAAAGCTAAATACATTGGGGCTGGGGGGCTGAATACATTGTGCGGGGGGTTTTTAAATTTGCATGTGCTGGGGGGGCCCTTGAATACAATGGGGCTGGGGGGTTAATACATGTGTTGGGGGGCTGAATAAAATTTGCTGGGGGGTTAATACATGTGCGGGGGGGCTAAAATACATTTTTGCTGGGGGGGCTGAATACATTTCTGGGGGAGGGGCTGAATACATTTGTGGGGGGGGGCTGAATACATGTGCTGGGGGGGACGTAAAATAAAATTTGGGCGGGGGCTAAAATACATGTGCTGGGGGGGCTGAATCATTGTGTTTGGGGGGGGTTTAATACTTTTGTGCTGGGGGCGAAAACATTGTGCGGGGGGCTGAATAAAATTGGGGGGGGGGGGTTAAGAAATGTCCCGGGGGGGCTGAATACAATGTGCGGGGGGGTTAATACAGGGTTTTGGGGGGGCTCAATACAATGTGCGGGGGGTTTTAATACTGTGCGGGGGGGCCAAATAAAAATTGTCCCTGGGGGGCTGAATAAAAGTGCTTGGGGGGGGTTAAAAACATGGCTGGGGGGGGCTGAATACATTTGGAGGTGGGGGCTGAAAACATTGTGCGGGGGGTGTAAAATCCATGGGGGGGTTGGGGGGGCCTGAAAAATTGTGCTGGGGGGCCCAAAAATTACATTGTGCGGGGGGGTTAATACATGTGCTGGGGGGTCTGAATACATTGTGCGGGGGGGGGTTAAAAACTTGTGCGGGGGGGGGGTTAATACATTGTGCTGGGGGGCTGAATACATTGTGCTGGGGGGGTTAAAACATGTGCTGGGGGGGGGGAATACAATGTGCTGGGGGGTTAATACATGTGCTGGGGGGGTCTGATACATGTGCTGGGGGGGGTTGATACATGTGCTGGGGGTGGGGGGGCTGAGAGAGATGTGCTGGGGGCTGATAAAATGTGCTGGGGGAGGGGTAGCCACGTGGGGTTTTGGGGGGGGGTGAGAACCCCTACCCTTTTTTTATCCTCCCCGCTGGCGCTTTTGGAAATCAAGCCAAATCCTTGTTATCCAAAACCTGCTGGTTTGCGGGTGAAATCTAAGTTTTACCCTGTGAAAATCCTCCCCTGCTGGCGCTGTGTATCTAAGCCTATCCTTTTGGTTTTTCCTACCTGTGGCATTGGGTACCCAAAACCTTTAAAACTGGGGTTTATCCAAAACCTGCTGCCGTTGAGTATCCAACCCTTTTCCTGTTTTATCCTACCTGCTGGGGGATGGTTTTCTAAGCCATCCGTTTTTAACCCCTATCTGCTGGCGCTGTGTATCTAAGCCTTTTCCTGGTTATCCTACCTGCTGGGGTTAGTTTTAAAAAGGGCCATCCTGTTACCCACCTCTGGCTTTTTCAGTATTTTAAGCCTACCCCCGGGGTGTTAACCCACCTGCTGGGGGCGTGTATCAAATCCTATCCTTTTTTTATCCTACCTGCGGCCCTTTGGGGTTACTAAGCCAAACCTGTTTTAAATCCAACCTGCGGCTTGGGTTTCTAAGCCAATCCTGTGTTATCCCCCGCTGGGGGTTGGGGTAATCTAACCTATCCTGTTTTAAATTCCTACCTGTTTGGCAAAAGGGTTTATCTAACCCTAATCCTTTTTTACCCCAACTGCGGGCATTGGGTATCTAAGCCTATCCTGTTTTTATCCTACCTGTGGTTTTTGGTTTAAAACTTAATCCAAATTCCGGGTGTTACCTCCCTTCTGGAGTTGGTATCGGGGCCTATCCTGTTTTAAAAAAACCTGCTGGCTTTGAGTAAAAAAGGCTATCCTGTGTTGATCCAAACCTTTTTTTCCTGGCGTCTTGAAACCAAAATGGGTGATGTGCTGTACTGTATAGCGTGACGGCCCGGCGTGTACTTCTATAACGGTTTTGTGCCGACTCCCTTAAAACTTTTTCATTTCAATTTTTCTTTTCCCGCACACAGTAAACAAAAAGGGGGAACCAGCAGGGAATATAGCTTTCAAGGGGAGGGTATGAATTACTGTAATTTTCGTGCTGGGACTACGGTGCCCTTTCACTGAGGGTGGGTTTTACCACAAAAATGGGCATTGTTTTGGTGGTAGTAAAACAGTATGATGAGGGCCCTTTTACACCGGTTTTCTACCACTAAAGGTCACTGTTGGTGGAATATAAAAAGTGTACCAAACCTGTGTTTCAATGGGGTCCCAAACCATTTTATGGTCACTGAAAGGAGGTAATAACAGTCTGCAAAAGCCTTTTTGTAAAACTTTTGGGGTCCCACCACTATATTGGGCCCTGTTTTGGAGGGTTATATACAGTCCGCAGAGCCAGTGTACACTGGGGCTTCCACAAAAATGGGGGCAACTGTATGGAGTTTAAAACATCCCCCGAGCCATTTAAAACTGGGTCTACCACTATATGTTCACTTTTATGGAGGCCAAATACAGTCCCGGGGAGGGCCGTTACACTTTGTTTCCCAAATAAATTGGGCCCCTGTATGGGGGGTTATAAACAAATCCCAGGGGCCAGTGACACTTGAATTACCACTATATGGGTTTAATGTATGGAGGTCATTTTACAGTCCCGCGGGGGCCTGTGGGACACTTTGGGACCACCACTATATGGGCACTGTAAAAAGGGGGTAATAACCGTCGCAAAGCCGTTGGGACACTGGTTTTTCTACCAAAAAAAGGTCCCCTTGAAAAATGGTAGTAAAAAATTTGAAAAGCCTGGGGAAAACTTGTCAAACCCCTATATTGGGCCACTGAAAAATGGTAAAAAAACATTTTACAGAGCCCGTGTACACTGGGGGTTTCCTTTTTTTTTTTTCCCCCCAAAATAAAAGGGCACCGTAAAGGAGGGAATATACAGTCCCGCAGGGGCCTGGGGTACACGGTGTCCCACCACTAAATTGGGCACTTTATGGAGGTTAAATACAGTCTGGGAGAAGCCAGTGAACACTGGGTGTCTACCACTATAGGCCCCTGGAAAGGAGGTTAAAAAAACAGTCTTTCAGACCAGTGAAAACGGTGGTCTACCACTATATTTCCCCTTAAAGGAGGTTTATAAAAACAGCTGCAGAGCCGTGTAAAACTGGTGTTTTCCACTATAAAATTTTAAATGTATGGGGGGCATATACATTTTGCAAAGCCCCCGTAAACCCTTTGGGGCTACCACTTAAAAAAAGGGTTTACTGTAAGGTTTGGTTTAAAATAAAAGTCCCGCGGAACCGTTTTACACTGGGCCCTTTTTCCACAAAATGGTCACTTTTATGGAGGTAAAATACAGTCTTTTTGAGCCCGGGTTTTGGGACACTGTTTTCTACCCCAAAAAGGGCCATGAATGGGTGGAAATTCCAGCCAGGTTTAAAACGGTGTCTACCACTATAGGCACGTAAAAGGGGGGGGCATGGGGGGGGTACATTTTGCAGATTCCCCTTAATCATTTGAACTACCCCAAATAAAGGTCACTTTAAGGTTTGGGAAAATCATTTTTGCGGGGCCTGTGTACACTGGGGCTACCACTATATGGCCCATGTATGGTGGTTTAAAAACATCTGCAAGCCTGTGAAAACTGGTGCTACCACCAAGTTCACGTTTTTTGGGGGAATATTTCAGTCTGTAAGGGGCCTTGTACCCCGGTTTCTACCACTATAAAAAGGGCCCCTGTAAAAGGGGGTCAAAAAAGTCCTTCCCGGGGCCTGTAAAAATTTGTTTCTACACTAAAAAGGGGCCCCGGTAAGGGGGGAAAAAAAAAATTTCAGTCTGCAAGCCCCGGTACACTGGTGTTCCCACCCCCTATGGGGCATTTTTATGATGGAAATATTAGTTGTAAATGTAGTGGTTTATGTTTAGGCACAGTTTTGGCGGAAACTCCCACTTTCCTGGATGCTGAAATAGGTTCCCAACCCCTTAGGAAACCCGGGTAACACCAAAACCCCCCCAAAAGGGTTTTTTCCCAGAGACTTTTAAACCCGGTTAAAAGGGGGCGTGGGTTTTAAAGGGGTTTTTTCCCCAAATTGTGGGGCTTTAATCCCCCTTTAAAGGGCGTAATTTTGGGTTTAAAAGGGCCAACCGCCCCGACCTATAAATACCGCCCTTTTAAAAAAGGGACCCCCCCGGGTTTTAGTTTAACCCCTAAAAAAACCCTCCCTTGCCATCCCCCCTGCCCCCCCCCATCCCCCCCCCCCTCCCCTCCCTCCCCAAATTTGCCCCCCAAACCCGGTTCCAAAAGTAGGGATTAAAACACCCCCACCCCCCACGTTTCCAAAATTTTCCCCCAAAAGGGATTTTTGATTAAAAATTTCTTTTGGGGCAAAAGGGGGGGTTTGAAAAAGGGAGCCCAAGAAGTAGTGCACCCGCGTTTGTTTTTGGGGAGACGGGAGCCCTGGGATGGAAAACTACCTTTCAAAAAAATTAAAAAACCCCTCTTGTATAGATTTAAAAATTTTTTTTCTCGCTCTTTTATCTAGTGCAAACTGGATTCCCAACCCAGAGGGAATAGCTTTTAAAACACTAATTTTTTTTGCCTTTTCCCCCATATTTTTTCATGCCCTTTTAAATGACGTTTAAAGAATTTGGGGGGCTAGCCGTTTAGCCAAAAGGAGAGAGTCTTCAAAGGGGGAAAATTGTGAGGCCAGACGCAGGAGGGAGGGGGGGGCTAAACCCAAAGAGCCCCGCAGCTTTTTTAAAAAGAATATTAAAATATAAAAGAGAAGGGGGTATTTTGGAAACCGTCCCAAAACAAAAAGTAAACAGCCCCAATAAAACATGACTTAAAAAAAGGGTTGCAGCTTTATTTTAAAAAAGAATATTATTAAATTTTAAAAAATAGGAAAAAGGGCTTTAAAAAAAAGGAAAATCCCCTTTAAAATTACCCCCTAAATCAACCCAATGAATAAGCCAATTTGAAAAGTGGTTGAGAGGGGGGTTTAAAAGGAAACTATAAAAAACTTGGGAATTTTGGGGTGGAAGTAACACCTAATTCGGCCCAAGTCCCTGAAGGGTGAGGGACGCAAGGGCAAAAAAAAAAAATTAAGGCCCGGCCCCCTCACAGTCAGGGCCCAGGTTTCCGCTGGGGCCTTTTTGTGGTGGCGCTTTGGGGAATTACTGAAGGAAAGGGGCGCCCCGCCTTTTTGGAGATGGGGGTTTGCCTAAATGCTTTTTTTATGGGGGGGCAAGGTGGGGAGCTTTAAACAAGGGCATAAAAAATTATTGTTTTCTTTCGGAGAGCAGAAAGGGGTGGGCTTTAAAAGGGGATTTTTTCTGAAGGGTTAAAATTTGGGGACAACCGAAAAAGGGGGGGTTTCCAAAAAATGATTTTAAAAAAAAAGGAGCCCCTTTCCCCACATGTGAAAAAAAGGGCCTCTAAAGCCTTGATAAAGCCCGGGTTTGGGGTGGCGAAACATGGGCGGCGAGGTCAAAAAATGATTTTTAAAATTTTGATCTCTTTCCCCCTGTCTACAAGTTTTCAACCTGCTGCAGACGGTGTCCCCAAGGGGGCCCTTTTTTGTTTTTGGTTCCCCTGAGGGTTTGGGGCGACTGCCCAAAATAGTTGGGGTTGGGGGGTCCCTTACTGGAAAACTAGTACTTTTCTATAAAATAAGGCCCCCCCGTTTTAAAAGGGGGGCTCCACCAGACTTTGGGAAAAAAAAAAAGGGGGTTATTCCCTTTTTTTCAGAAGCAAAAAGGGTTAAAAAGATGAGGGGTTTGGGAAAACAGGTTTTTAAATAGTTTTGTATAGAGGTTAAAGGGGTTTTAAATAATAAAAATTACGTTTTAGTATTTTTAACAGAAAAGAAACTGAAAAAAAATTTAAGTTTCCCAAGGGATAATTTATCAAAAAGAAGGTTCCCCCTCTCCTTTATAAATTTATGCCGGCCCCCCTAAAATTTTTGGAAACCCCCATAAATTTTAACAAATTTTTGAAATTTTTAAACAACCTTTGGATTCCCCCCTGACACCCCCCCCTCCCTCCTTTCAAACCAAAACCCGTTTTTTCCCCCCAAACGGGGACAACATCCCCCCCCACGTTCCCTGGGGGGTGGAGCTTCCCCGGGACTTCCCCCCCCCCCCCTCCCTGAGCCCACAAGTCACTTTTTGTCCACCCCTATGCATTTTATTTTATAAGAGCTGTATACAAAAACCCCAGGCGCATTTTAAAACTAGGTTTAGCACTGATCTTCCTTTTCCCTCGTGGCATGGAGAAATTTTGGGTTAAAAGTTTTTAATCCAGCTTTCTATGAACGGCACAATCTCCCTTCTATGCAGGAGAGGCAGGGGTCCGGGACACAATTGTGCTTTTACCCGTTTTTAGAAGCCCGCAGTGTAATTCCCCGTTTCTTTTTTTCTCTGCAGAGTTTAAAAAAGGCCGGTCCCTTACTTTAGTGAAAGGCAGGAAAGGCCCTTTTGGGGTTTCATGGGTTTGGGTTATTCCCGTCAAAACCCGGTCCCCCCACAGGGGTCCTCTGCTCTATCCCTCCTCAGGTCTTTTGTGGGGAATCAAAACAAAAATTTTTTTTTTTTTTTAGCAAAAACAGCATGTTTTTTTTTTATATTGTAAACCACTTTAACATAATTGTTGTTCCTAAATCCCCCAAACTCGGCAGTTTTTTGTCCCAGACTTTTCCCGCCTTTGGGTATCTAGACTTAAAGAAAACCCCACTTATACCACTGTCAGCCCTATTGGTTCTCATGGGTTTGCTTAAAATTTTTAAAACCTATTAAAACCCAGAGGGAACCTTTACAACATTTTCAAAAAGGTTTGTGTTGAGGGGGGGGGGGTTTCCCCCCCTCTGCACACCCAAAAACACCCTTTTCCCCCCACCAAAAAAAAGTGGTACCCACCCCATGGGCTTTGGGCCATGGGTCCTATGGGGGGAAACCTACCTAAGGAACCTCTCCCCTTCCTCCCAGGTCTCCATAAGCCCAAAACAATTTAAAATTTGAAGAAAAAAGCACCATTTTTTTCCCCAACCCGGGAAACCATACAAAATTTAAAAAGGGAACCCCATCACCAATTTTTTTTTTTTTTTACTAATCCAAAAATTTTTTTCTTCTTTGGGCCTTTTTTTTTTCTATTTAGTTTTTTTTAAAAAAATTTCCCCCCAAAAAAACTTTTTATTGGGGGGAACCCTCTTTTGAAAAAAAATTTAAAGGCAGCAAATTTTAAAAGCCCCTTTTAACATTTCTAAAATTTCAAATGTGGGGGAGGAGCAGACCCCCTTGAATTGCTAAGGGAGGGGCATGCTTGTTTGA
>JAODAL010047283.1:0-30096 GCA_025379985.1 Phyllomedusa bahiana
TTAATTTGCCCCAAAAGAATTGAGCCGCAAACTAACTTTTTACGTGTTAAAATTTGGGGTTTTTTTCTACGCCACACAACAAAATCGTTGAAATTTAACCTTGCTTGTGAATTAGCACAGGAAAAATTTATATATTTTGGGCTTGAAAAAAAAACGTTTATTTTGTCAGCACACCAGCAAAACAACGTTTAAATTTAACCTCGGGTGTAAATTGCGCCAAAGAAATGAGCCGCATAAAGTATTATATTTGTAGCATGTTACAATTGCGTGTTTTCTACGCCACACAACAAGAGATACAGTTGCAATTAACCTTTGCTTGTGAATTAGGCTACAGGAAAAAATTTATAATTTTGGCGTTGAAAATGACGGTTTTATTTTGTTAGCACACCAGCAAAACAACGCTTACTTACCCCCGGATGTAACTTGCTCCAAATAAGTGACCCCCACAAACTAGTAGCTTTGTAGCGTGTTACAATTGCATGTTTTTTACGCCACACAACAAGAGATACAGTTGTAATTAACCTTTGCTTGTGAATTCGGTTTACAGGAAAAATTTATATATTTGGCGATGAAAAAAAGACGGTTTCTTGGGGTCAGCACACCAGCAAAACAACGCTTAATTAACCCATGGTTGTAAATTGCGCAATAGAATTGAGCAGCCAAAAATGAAGTGGTATTTGTATTGTAAAAACGCTGTTTCTTTAAATGAATACAACGGGAAAACTGGTTTTAGATCCCACTTGGATATTGAATGTATATTGCAGCTGCAGTGGACTCACACTGGATTTCAGATCCAATACCCCAAAAAATTAGAAATAGAACATTAAGAGAAACAGTCTCTGAGACAAGCTGAGACCCCCCACAGAAACACTATATAAAAATCAATTCTTCATAAGAGCTTATCACCGCGGCAGCACCTTCCCTGATAAACACAGTGAGAGGAGTGTGAGCTCCCGCGTCGCCCCCGACTTATATAGTGCGGTGACGTCACAGAATCCTGCCGGTCTCTGATTGGCTTCACCTCTGCACATGTCATGCAGGCTATGCCCTTCTTCCTCCCAGAGTGCTTTGCTCCATGTAGCACCATGTGCTCGCAGCCATTTTATCACTCAAAAGCACACTTCGTTCACCCGAAGTACTCTAAAGTTCGACTTCGTTCTGAACTGAAGTTTTCCTGAAATTCTAAACGAATTCCACTTCGTTAGAATCGATTCGCCCATCTCTAATTATTTACATATATGGGGTAAAATTTCTTAGAAATGGTGTCAGAAGCTTTTGTCTAGCTATGCATCACAGTGGCAGCAGGTCATAACAACAAAAGAACTAAATATTCTTGCCACAAAGAGGTTGAATAATTCTGAGACTGAACTAGTCATTAAATTAGCATATTGGGAACGCTGTCAGAAGCTGGTGTAGAGGTAGGCATCTTGTCTGTTGCAAGAGAAACAATACTGAAGGGCCTAATGGTAAAAGTGAGTAGTTCTTGGGGGTGAGAGCCTAAACTCTGAGACTGCATACAGAGAAAACCACACCACTACTGCTAGTCTAAAACTGTTGTAGTATTGTGACTCCCTGTGAAAAGCAACATGCTTATTGAAGTTTGTATATATGTTCCTATAACTACTATGCATATGTGCATCTTTCTGATAAAGCCCGTTGTTTTTAGCTAAAATGCTAATAGAATTTATTGCTTCACCCTCTCCTCCCAGCAAGGCAAACACCACTAGACCCCTTCTCTTACTTTCTGTATCCTGCAGCTGCTGGCTTCCTCACACATCTAGGAAACATACGAGGTAGGTACTTAACACACACTGGTTCCTTTCTGGGGAAAGACTTGTGGGCAAAGCTTCCATCTCTTTCTTACTCTGCTACTTTCTACTGCATGTGTTAATGGAGCTCAGAATAAGAGGAGAGTAAGAGACTGTTTCTACCCGACAAAAACAAGTAGCAATCCAGTATGGGACACTCTAAAGTGAAAAATAGGTCCAACACATCTTCTAAGTAGCAGGAGTGGATGTGACAAAGTATAGACCTGGTACTACCTTCATAAAAGGGTAGGGGGTGCTGTCAGGGCTAGTTTACCTAGGCAGCATTCAACTTGAATGGAGCAACATTCTGTAGCTGCTGATTTGCGACCCCACCCTGAGAGATACTCTGCTAGAGGTTCTTTGAGTGACAGAGGTCCAGCCACTCTTGACAGGGGACAGATCACAATGGCCAATGGGAGGACCCGGAGACCGCATCAATCAGCTACAGGAGCAGTGTCCGGGCACCACATTTAAACCTCCTGAAAACTGAAGGCTGTGCCTTTGATATTTTCCTGGCTGCCTTTATTTACCTGTGCTTTGTTGTGTGCTTGCTTTATCCATGTATCAGACCTCTGCTTGTTTTTGGACCTTGGCTTGCCTCCTAATTTTGTACTTTGCTCCTAACAGTGCTCTAACCTTTGGCATGTTTTCCGGGTTCTCTTTTGTCTTCCTTTACTTATCGGTTGCTTACCAGGTCTGACACTTCTTTCTCCTGTGGCCCCAGCACTTTAGCACCATAGGGACTGTCACCCAGTTGTAGTGTACTGCCTAATGGCCTAGGTTCCAGTTAGGGCTCACTGTACCTCCCTTGACGTGACAGTTGCCTTGTGCAGTTTCACACTTTTACATTAATACTGCTTCGGAATCCACATTCTAATGAATTCAATGCAAATCCATGTAGCACATAGCACAGAATTTTGTAGATGCATTTTTAAATCCACCTTGTGGAGTTCACAGACATAACATAACAGATTCAGGTCAGGAATAGGGATGAGCGATACTATCGACAAACGTTTAAATCTGCATGATTTTTAAGTTTATCTGAATTTTCCGATGACGCAATAGTTTCCGTGAAAATCTTAAAGATAATCGTTATCACGTTTACTATCGTGCCTTTTTCAGCATTTCCTGTAATTTTGGTGACCAGCCAATCAGCTCAGAGTATAGAGAGGGATGATGGGGGGTATACGATGTCAGCTGTGGGCGATGTATGGATCTCATTGGCTGCAAAAATCACATGACCTAGTTTTATGTATACGACTGCATTTCCTGATCAGTCTCATTCCTACACTATCTCACTACAGAGAAACATGTCACGCTTCCTGTCCCAATAGCTGTTTTGTACAGCTCAGAGAGACAGTCTTTTTTTACACAGAAAACCATCCTTGTAGCTGTGAAGCTTAGGATATAGATACAGTAGAAAATGTTAGTTCTTATTTAGTTAGAGAGAGACTTGGAAAGACATTTATTGCTGTGTGCAGCCATGGGGAAGGGGAGTCGGAAAGGAGGGGGATCATGTGCAGCCCAGCCTGTCCTGTCCTGAACTGGAATTAAAATAACACTTTTTGGCCAGCAGACATCCCAACTGAGGTGAAATTGCCCCTTTTGTTCTTGCAGTTATATTGGTGTCTGTGCATCCCAATTTGTGGCAAATAGCCCCCTTGTACGCAAATTGGGTTATAGATATTTTATAGTAACTGGTGCCTGTTGTCAGTGGTGCCAAAATCGCCATATGTAATCCATATAACTTTAAACAGTTCTATTGCAGTCCGTGTGTCTCAGTTTGGCGCAAATAGCTCACTTGTCCGCAAATTTGGTTACAGATATTTTATAGTAACTGGCGCCTGTTGTCAGTGGTGTCAAAACCGCATATCTAATTCATATAACTTTTAAATAGTTCTATTGCAGTCCATGTGTCTCAGAAGGGCAGCTTGCAGGTTGGGTGTTTTTTATTTTTTCTCTCTGAATAATGGAGGTCGGTTTGACCAGTGAGAGGCCAGATTGCTCGATTGAGAGGTAAAGATAGGATAGGACTGCCCGATTTTGAGATCACGTTGAAAGTCGTGGGCAGCTTAAACATCTTTTGATCAAAATATGTGAACCGAGAGTCTCAAAGTTTTTTCATGTATGATAGATAGCATAAATGCTTCTTTAGGGATTTCCACGTAGTGTATTGCCCTTTTTGCAGTAGTGTGCCGCTGGCGGCGGTCTGTGTGTGTACATGTATAATTACATGTGTGCCGCAGCCCTGCCAGTGGCACCCAGGTTTGCATATGTTTTTTCAGAAATGTTTTTGTGTGCAGAAACATACGTTATACTTGGTGTACATTGATTTGAACCTATATAGGAAGGTAGGGGTGCTTCCATTTTGGGTTTCTGTCCCCGCCCACTCTCACAGGCTGTCATAAGAAGGGCAGCTTGCAGGTTGGGTGTTTTTTATTTTTTCTCTCTGAATAATGGAGGTCGGTTGACCCAGTGAGAGGCCAGATTGGCTCGATTGAGAGGTAAAGATAGCATAGGACTGCCCGATTTGAGACCACGTTGATAGTCGTGGGCAGCTTAAACATCTTTTTGATCAAAATATGTGAACCGAGAGTCTCAAAGTTTTTCATGTATGATAGATAGCATAAATGCTTCTTTAGGGATTTCCACGTAGTGTATTGCCCTTTTTGCAGTAGTGTGCCGCTGGCAGCGGTCTGTGTGTGTACATGTATAATTACATGTGTGCCGCAGCCCTGCCAGTGGCACCCAGGTTTGCATACGTTTTTTCAGAAATGTTTTTGTGTGCAGAAACATACGTTATACTTGGTGTACATTGATTTTAACCTATATGGGAAGGAGGGGTGCTTCCATTTTGGGTTTCTGTCCCCGCCCACTCTCACAGGCTGTCATAAGAAGGGCAGCTTGCAGGTTGGGTGTTTTTTATTTTTTCTCTCTGAATAATGGAGGTCGGTTGACCCAGTGAGAGGCCAGATTGGCTCGATTGAGAGGTAAAGATAGCATAGGACTGCCCGATTTTGAGATCACGTTGAAAGTCGTGGGCAGCTTAAACATCTTTTGATCAAAATATGTGAACCGAGAGTCTCAAAGTTTTTTCATGTGTCTCAGTTTGGCGCAAATAGCGCACTTGTATGCAAATTTGGTTACAGATATTTTATAGCAACTGGCGCCTGTTGTCAGTGGTGCCAAAACCGCCATATGTAATCCATATAACTTTTAAATAGTTCTATTTCAGTCTGTTCTATTTCAGTCTGTTCTATTGCAGTCTGCTGTAACTAAGGCCCTACCAGCTGAACCTCCGTGTTCCCCATTGGGACATTCTTGCTGCCACCACATATGTGACGAGATGCTGGTCCCTGGTGCAAAAAGTGATAGGGGTCTCCTGCCAATTCCCATGTGCCATTTTCAATACCGGTGTCTTGTTTTGTGTGAAAGGGACCCCTTTGCAGCTGCTACCACTGTATCGTCTGTGGCTACGCCGTCCTCATGTGTTCGGTTAGCCATTGAACATAATGAATTATTTTAGCATATTAATTTTTTTCTGTGACTTTTATAACCTAATTGTCTTGCCTAAGATGTAGCACACATTCAGTTTACTGTTGTGGATGTTAATTCCAGCTTCTCCTCACCTGTTTGGTTGTAGGAAAGAAGCTGTTGTTCCTCTCCTATAGACTTTAATGGTCATCGGCGATAATCGACTATCGACATGATAATTGCCGATATCGACCCGACCACGTTTACTTTCGCACCTTTTTCAGCATTTCCTGTAATTTTGGCGGCCAGCCAATCAGCTCGGAGCATAGAGGGCTTGAGGGGGGTATACGACGTCAGCTGTGGGCGGTGTATGGATCTCATTGGCTGCAAAAATCACATGACCTTGTTTTATGTATAACACTGCATTTCATGATCATTCTCATTCCTACAAGAATGGGCGAATTTCTCAAAAATTCGGTTCGGTCACTTCTCGCGAATTTTCCCGACAAAAATAACTTGGGTCCGAATTTTTTTGGGGAAACGAATCACATTAAAAAACAGCTATTTCCAGGCTGCCAGAGCCTGCAGGGTGCTGTAGAACTTTGGTGCCATGCTAAAATATCAGAGGGTTTGGTTTGGGTTTTTTCATACAAATGTTGTGTTTTAGTATGACACGCACATGACTGCCGCCGCTCTTAGAATCGCTTTCACTATAAATTTTCCCTGGGCACTTAAGAGGCAAAACTGACCAAAAAACTGAAGGGGAATGTAGCCTAAATAAAGTAAAGGCAGCGACAGCGGGAAAAAAATCAAGCTGGGGGCTCAGGTGGCAACATCAGTGACAGAGTATGGAGGTGACGGCAGCAGCCACAGCAGCATGAGGTCAGAGAGTGGCACAATGACATTCTGGAGGTATCAAAAACAGGAGTAGACCAAAGAGTGGCACAATGACACAGTGTGGAGTTGACGGCATCAACAGTAGCAGCAGCATGAGGTCAGACAGTGGCACAATGACATTCTGGAGGTGGCAAAACAGTAGTAGGCCACAGAGTGGCACAATGACAGAGTGTGGAGGTCACGGCAGCAGCAGCATGAGGTCAGACAGTGGCACAATGACAATCAGGAGGTGGCACAAAGTGGAGTAGGCCAAAGAGGGGCCCAATGACACAGTGTGGAGTGCACGGCCGCAGAACATGAGGTCAACAGTTGGCACAATGGAAAATTCTGGGGGTGGCAAAAACAGATTTAGGCCACAGAGTGGCACAATGACACAGGTGGAGGTCACGGCAGCAGCCACAGCACAGCATGGGGTCAGACAGTGACACAATGAACACAGTATGTATTCACGGCAGCACAGCATGAGGTCAGACAGGCGCACAATTACATTCTGGAGCTGGCAAAACAGTAGTAGGCCACAGAGTGGCACAATGACAGAGAGTGGAGGTGACGGCGGCAGCAGCATGAGGTCAGACAGTGGCACAATGACATCCTGGAGGTGGCAAAAACAGGAGTAGGCCACAGAGTGGCACAATGACACAGTAAGTAGGTCACGGCAGCATCCACAGCAGCAGCTTTAGGTCAGACAGTGCACAATGACACAGGTGTAGGTCACGGCAGCAGCAGCATGAGTCAGAGAGTGGCACAATGACATTCTAGAGGTGGCAAAAACAGGAGTAGGCCACAGAGTGGCACAATGACAGAGAGTGGAGGTGACGGCGGCAGCAGCATGAGGTCAGACAGTGGCACAATGAAAATTTTTGAGGTGGCAAAAACAGGAGTACCCCACAGAGTGGCACAATGACAGAGAGTGGAGGTGACGGCGGCAGCAGCATGAGTCAAGAGTGGCACAATGACATTCTGGGGGTTTGGCAAAACAGTAGTAGGCCACAGAGTGGCACAATGACAGAGAGTGGAGGTGACGGCCGGCAGCAGCAGAGGTCAGAGAGTGGCACAATGACATTCTAGGGGTGGCAAAAACGGGAGAAGGCCACAGAGTGGCACAATGACAGAGAGTGGAGGTGACGGCGGCAGCAGCATGAGGTCAGACAGTGGCACAATGACATTCTAAAGGTGGCAAAAACAGGAGTAGACAACAGAGTGGCACAGTGACACAGTGTGGAGGTCACTGCAGCAGCAGCATGAGGTCAGAGAGTTGCACAATGACACAGTGAGTAGGTGACCGCAGCAGCAACAACAGCAGCAGCAGCATGAGGTCAGAGAGTGGCACAATGACACAGTGTGTAGGTGACCGCAGCAGCAAAAACAGCAGCAGCAGCATGAGGTCAGAGAGTGGCACAATGACACAGTGTGGATGTTACGGCACCAGCAACAGTGGCAGCAGCATGAGGTCAGACAGTGGCACAATGACAGAGTGGGGGAGGTGGTGGCAATACCAGTCCTTGGTAAAGATGGTTGGTGGCAGATGAAGAAACTGTCAGCAATGTGTGGCATCAGGCGGGTGACGGCATCAGAATAGGGGCTGAGGCAGGTAATATTGAACCCAACTCATTTCTCACAGTTTGGGTGAGGCGTCATGGCTGAAAATAGTCTAAAGCCTAAGGCATTGGTGTGTGGAAATCCGGGCCCGATCACGCCTGATTCATTTTGACAAAGGTCATCATTCCACATTTCCCTGGACAAGCGGGTTCTCCTTGGGTAACGATGGCCCCCGCCCACTGAAAAACCCGCTCCTGATCCACACAAACTGGCCGGGCAGGACAGCTTTTATACTGCAAACTCGGCAAGTTGCGGCCACACATCCAGTTTGGCTGCCCATAGTCCAGCGATCTCTAACTGGGGTGGCATGAGGGGCTGTCCAAGTAGGCCACAACCTGTTGGTTCAGGGACTGCTCCAGGCCTGCTGCTGCTGCTGGCGACTGCCCCCCCTCACTAGGAGGGTTTAAGGAAGCTGCTTATCAGTGACCCAGACTTAGGTTGCTGCTGATGGAACTGGTATTGCTCCGACCCCCTCCCCCACCATCCCCCAGCAGCCGCGGCAGTAGTACGTGAGCGCTGAAGAACCCCCCCGGTCAGACCTGTCAGAGGAGGGACGATGCCGCACATAGGCAGTGGCCAACTGCCTACGGAGGATTTTTCCCCATAGTAAATTTTAGTTTGTCCTCCCTCTCAAATGCTGGGGAAAAAAGGGTCCCATTTTGGACTGGTAGCGAGGGTCCAATAGGGTGGACAGCCAGAAGTCATCCACTGCCGTATGCTGACATTCGCGTCACTAGCCAGCAAATCAGCATGCTGTGGGCCCCTCTGCACAAGTGACTTCCGAGGGGCTCCCTGCCTCCATCTCCACTGTATACTGCCACGTGCTTGGGGGGCATCTGCCCGTCTTCCTCATCTCCATCTACCTCCTCCGGCTGCTCCTGCTCATCCTCTCTTGTAACCGGGGTAGAAAATCCACTCATTTCACCAGACAATGCTTCAGCTCCAATGTCCTCCTCCTCCTCCATTTCAGTCCCCACCGCCACATTTCCAGTCCCCTGCCCAGACAGATTTTTCAGCATCTGTTCCAGGACATGAAGGAGTGGAATGACGTTATTCATCCCATAGTTCTGGCGACTGGCTAACAACGTGGCCTCCTAGAATGGCCTCAACAAACGGCAGGTGTCACGCATGAGCTGCCACTGACTGACATCAAAGTTCCACCGGGGAGTACTCCTGTCCGCCTGGATCATCAAAAAATCGTTAATGGCCTTTCTCTGTTTAAACAGTTTGGTTCAACATATGCAGCTGGGAATTCCAACGGGTGGAAACATCGCATACAGATTGTGTTGGGGGAGGCCATTCTGCAGCAGCAACTCGAGGAGGGTGTTCATGGCTTTGCAGGAATGGATGAAGTGCATGCACAGTTTCCTGGCCATTTTCAGAATCTTCTTAAGATCGGTGGAAGACCTCAGGAACCTTTTCACAACCAGATTGAAAATGTGCGCCGTGCAGGGAGCATGGATCATCCCTCCTTGGTGCAGCGCGGACACCATGTTACTCCCATTGTCTGTCACCATGGTTCCGATTTGCAGTTGGTGCGGAGAAAGCCACACATCGATTCTTGCTGCATGACGCGGAGCAGTTCCTCCCCTGTGTGACTTCGTTCGCCGAGGCAAGCCAGGTGTAGAACTGCGTGACACCGCTGTGCCCTACACATGTGGTATGATGGAGCAGTACTTGTGGAGGCTGAGATGGTGGTGGTGGTGGAGGAGGAGGCGGACATTGGCTCAGGAGCCGCAGTTTGACAACGTGGAGGAGAAAGCGGCGTCTCCTGTCCAAGTTGTTGGTGTGCCTGGGCAGGAAGCACATTCACCCAGTGGGCCGTAAAGGACATATACTGGCCCTGACCGTAGTTACAGCTCCAGACGTCCGCGCTGCCGTGCACCTTGGAACAAACCGATAAGCTCAAGGACTGGCCCACCTTCTGTTCTACATATTTATGAAGTGCTGGTACTGCCTTTTTGGAAAAGAAATTACGGCTTGGAACTCTCCATCTCGGCTCGGCACAAGCCATTAGTTCTCTGAACGGTGCAGATTCCACCATTTGAAAAGGGAGGGACTGCAGCACCAACAACTTGGACAGGAGCACGGTCAGCTTTTGCACCTTAGGATGGTTGGACGCATACTGTTGTCTCTTTGCAATTGCCTCGCTGAATGACTGCTGGCGCCATGAGTAGCAAGGAGCTCTGGACCGGGAGATGATGTCAAAGAGAAACAGCTCCCTTCTGCAGAGGTGGTGGAGCCTTGACTGGCTGCAATGGCATGCGTGCCACTGGGCGCTGCTGCTGCTGTTGCTGCGGCGGCAGGATGGACCACCACATCTGAGCCACGTTTCTCCCAGGTCACCGGATGGTGACGCTGCATGTTTTGATGCAGGGCAGTGGTGCCAACGTTAGCTCCCTGGCCACGCTTCACTTTCTGCCTACAGATTCTACATAAACCCATATTCGGCTCCTCCGGTGTCTTAGCAAAGAACTGCCACACCGCCGAGTAGCTGATATTACGGCCAATGCTCCGCACTGAGTGACTACTGCCGCCGCTGCCTCGCTGAGCCCCTGTGCCACTACTTTCTTGGACCTGCGAAGCAGGTTTTTTACCCCGTGGCCGCTTGGCTCCCGACCTCACACTGCTGCTACCCTGCTGACTCACGGCCACACAACCCACTTGCTGGCTGCATCACTGCCTGACGCACAAGCTGACGCCCTCTTCTCCTGCCGATGATAAAGCCCTTGGCTCACCCGGCTCCCAAGTGCGGTCGGCTACATCATCCTCTATTTGTGTTTTATCGTCACTGCTGTCCTCATCACCGGTCTTGGTATGCAGATTCTGACCCCTCACAACATGACCTCCCATGCCACTCTCCACATCTATACTTGACTGCCTACTGCAAGAAGCAGGGGATATTGGCCCCATTTCTTCGCTGCCAAGTAGCTGCTGACTGCCCTCCTCAAATTGTTCATCCTCTCTATATAGTGGCGCTGAGCCCAGACCACATAGTAGATCTCTGGCTGAGGGAACCGGATGGGACACAGGCGGGTTGAGGACAGTTGAGGGCCGCTGACCTGCTCCCGGGCCATGCCAACTAAGGGTTGTGTCTGACATTCCCATCGACTCTTGGCTGGGGTTGTCAGATGTCATCTGGGAGGAAGTGGATGACCTAGTCAATCAATCAAGAACCATTGGGTTGCTGAACAATACATGGCCGCTAGATGATAGTGGCAGTTGTGGCCTCACCGAGTGACCCCTGCTGCGACGTCCCCTTGCTGTGCTGTGACCTGGGCCTGGAATGTTTGTGCCACTGCCACTCGCAGGTGAAGAGCCTGCCACCTCTCTGTCTGACATACTGTTTGTTCTAATATGTACAGACACTGTTTGATGAAGATATCTGTATATGATAAATACACACCCTGTATTTGACTCCAAATGAAACCACTAACAAGCTTGGGTAATCCTTGTATATAAATTGCGCTCCACAAATGGGCAGGAAAAATTAACTTGTATGTGCCGTTTAAAAACTCTGTGTATTTTACTGAATATAAAAGCACAAACAGGCTTAATTAACCTTCAGATATGAATTATGCTACAGAATTTCTTCTGTGGCGGTGAAAAACAAAGTTTCTTTTACTGAGTACAACTGCAGAAAAATACTTAGTTAACCCTTGGATGTAAATTGCGCAAAAGAATTGAGCAACCAAAAACTACGAGCTTTGTAGCGTGTTTCAATGGCGTGTTTTCTACACTACACAACAAGAGAAAAACTTGTAATTAACCTTCGCTTGTGAATTATGCTACAGGAAAAATGTATTTTTAGGCGGTGAAATAAATGTTTACTTTTAGTCACCACAGCAGCAGAACAACGCTTAATTAACCCCTGGATGTAAATTACGCAAAAGAATTGAGCAGCCAAAAATGAAGTGGTATTTGCATTGTAAAAACGCTGTTTCTTTAAATGAATACAACAGGAACAGGCTTAGATCACCCTTGGATATTCAATGTGCTGTGAGTAGATAGCATTAAAATGTATATGCAGCTGCACTGGACACACACTGGACTTCAGATCCAATACCCCACAAAATCAGAAATAGAACGTTAAGAGAAGCAGTCTCTGAGACAAGCTGAGACACCCCACAAAAATCACTGTATAAAAATGAGTTCTTTAGTATCAGCTATCATAAGCAGCCACGGCAGCACCTTCCCTAATCAGTACAGTGAGAGCCGTATGAGCTCCCAGCGTCGCGCCTGGACTTATGTAGTGCGGTGACGTCACAGAATCCCGCCGGTCTCTGATTGGCTTCATCTCTGCACATGTCATGCAGGCTATGCCCTTCTTCCTCCCAGAGTTCTTTGCCCCATGTAATACCATGTGCTCGCAGCCATTTTATCAATCAAAAGCACACTTCGTTCACCCGAAGTACCCAAAAGTTCGACTTCGTTCCGAACCAAAGTTTTCCTGAAATTCTAAACAAATTCCACTTCGTTAGAATCGATTCGCCCATCTCTAATTCCTACTCTATCTCACTACAGAACAACACGTCTCGCTGCCTTTCCCAATAGCTGTTTTGTACAGCTCAGAGAGACAGTCTTTTTTTACACAGAAAACCATCCTTGTAGCTGTGAAGCTTAGGATATAGATACAGTAGAGAATTTTAGTTCTTATTTAGTTAGAGCGAGACTTGTAAAGTCATCTATTGCTGTGTGCAGCAATGGGGAACGGGGGGTCGGAAAGGAGGGGGGATAATGTGCAGCCCAGCCTATCCTGTCCTGAACTAGAATTAAAATAGCAATGTTTTTTTAACACTTTTTGGCCAGCAGACCTCCCAACTGAGGTGAAATTGCCCCTTTTGTTTTTGCAGTTCTATTGGTGTCTGTGCGTCCCAGTTTGTCGCAAATAGCCCCCTTGTACGCAAATTAGGTTATAGATATTTTATAGTAACTGGTGCCTGTTGTAAGTGGGGCCAAAATTGTCATATGTAATCCATATAACTTTTAAACAGTTCTATTGCAGTCCGTGTGTCTCAGTTTGGCGCAAATAGCGCACTTGTCCGCATATTTGGTTACAGATATTTTATAGTAACTGGTGCCTGTTGTCAGTGGTGTCAAAACCGCCATATCTAATCCATAAAACTTTTAAATAGTTCTATTGCAGTCCAGGTGTCTCAGTTTGGCGCAAATAGCGCACTTGTATGCAAATTTGGTTACAGATATTTTATAGTAACTGGCGCCTGTTGTCAGTGGTGCCAAAACCGCCATATGTAATCCATATAACTTTTAAATTGTTCTATTGCAGTTCGTGCATCTCAATTTGGCGCAAATAGCGCACTTGTACGCAAGTTTCGTTACAGATATTTTTTAGTAACTGGCGCCTGTTGTCAGTGGTGCCAAAACTTCCATATGTAATCCATATAACTTTTAAGTAGTTCTATTGCAGTCCATGCGTCTCAGTTTGGGGCAAATAGCGCACTTGTTTGCAAATTTGGTTACAGATATTTTATAGTAACTGGCGCCTGTTGTTAGTGATGCCAAAATCGCCATATCTAATCCATATAACTTTTAAATAGTTCTATTTCAGTCGGTTCTATTGCAGTCGGTTCTATTGCAGTCTGCTGTAACTAAGGCCCTGCCAGTTGAACCTCCGTGTTCCCCATTGGGACATTCTTGCTGCCACCACATATGTGACGCGATGTTGGTCCCTGGTGCAAAAAGAGATAGGGGTCTCCTGCCAGTTCCCATGTGCCATTTCCAATACCGGTGTCTTGTTTTGTGTGAAAGGGGCCCCTTTACAGCTGCTACCACTGTACCTGCTGTGGCTACGCCGTCCTCATGTTTTCAGCTAGCCATTGAACATAATGAATTATTCTAGCATATGAATTTTTTTCTGTGACTTTTGGGTGTAAGAATTAAGCTGTTGTTCCTCTCCTATAGACTTTAATGATCATCGGCGATATCGACTATCTACTCGATCACGTTTACTATCGTGCCTTTTTTGGCGTTTCCTGAAATTTTCCGATAACGATTATTGACACAGTCGCACATCACTAGTCAGGAAGCCTGGATGTGGCTGAAATCCATGGGTATGCCTAGGATTTCTGCCATTCATTGCATGGCAGATTTTACTGATTGATAAATCAATAGTTAGAACATTAGCCTTTGGTCAGCCTTGAATTCATGAGAATGATTTTGCTGCTATCTGGTTATATATAGGATCTCTCAGAATCTATGGGGATTTTTTTGTTGGTTCACATACAAATTGATTAAGAATGCATCTGGATAACATGATGTTTATTTGAAGGTATATTTACTTCCTTTAGTCAAGAAACACAAAGGCAACATATACAGACTTTTACATCTGTGTTGACCCAGCAATGTCAAAATTATAGATTCATGAAAAGCAGGAAATTGTTATCAGTAATTTTGTCTGTAAACATTTTCAGACAGGTAAATAATTGTCTTCAAATCATGTATATTTAAGTATCTAATATCAGATGGCAATTAATAAATTATTGAGTTGTTTTCTAACTTGACTGAGAATTCCCAAAGGACTCTTTCCTATACAATGTGACATAAACATCACTTTACCAACTGATTGGCATCTGTCAGCTGCATCTCTGGGGAGACTGTTAGCATAATTTGTCACCAGAATAGATCATTGATGTTTGCTCTGCTTTGAAAGATGAAAGAATTGAATCAACTAACAACTTGCTTTTCCACACATGGAGCTGATTAGTTCCCTTAGTTCCAGAATAAAGCTTTTCTACAGTAGTAGCTTTTCTACAGTAGCTTAAGTGAGACCTTGCAGTCACTGAGAAAATGAAAGCTGATGAATGTGGTCAATGTCATTTCATAAGGCCTCAGGAATTCATTAATCATCAACCAATTATATTAGCAAAGTATGAGAGATTATCTAGACTATTTTAATCTATTAATTTTATCTTGAAGTTTGGATTTTTTTTTTCAGCATTAACATAAATCAATAACCAGAGCCGGGACTATGGGTAGGCGAAGGTAAGCTATCGCCTAGGGCGCCAGTTCATCCCAATTTCCACTGAGGGTCCCAGTCCTGTCAATAACTAAAAGTATAAGATAGAGTAAAGACATAAATTGGGTACAGTCTAGACCACAGTAAGTATAGTATGTCCTATCAGTGCATACATACTTAAAAGTGACCCCTGTTCAAGTTGAGAGCCACTAAAAAATATGTGTTCTAATGATAGCATGCTAAAGTAGAACCTTTATTACATGGCTGCTTTCTTATTTGAAAAAATACATGTGTAGTCAAGAAGAAACTGTTAGAAAAATATCAGCATAGACTTATTTTAAAAATCATCAGCATGTTCTTTATTGACATGGAAGTTATTTTATTATACTCTTAAAATCTCATAAGCTTAGTTTACTAATGTTGATGCCTGAATAATCAATAAGATTCTTCTTGGAGCCCAATGAACAAGTTAAAGTCATATGTTGGCTTGGCCATAATTAATGCATAACTAAAAGTTAATTAAAAACGATAATAAAACTGCTAGCAGCTATTGATATATCAATGAATGAACACATGTCTAATACAGTATAACTGTAGTTTTAGGAGACTTTTCAGAATAAGCAGTATGTCTGGCCATAATATGACTTGTATGCTGCATATATCAGCAGTTTTCCTCCAAGCTTCTTACATCTCTATTTGTCAGTTTTCCAAGATGATGGGTTTGCTTCAAGGGATTTTATAAATGCTTCAGATTTAGATCAATATTGGACTGCTTGGAAATTTCATAAAGAATACATAGCGTTGTCAACTGAATGAAGCATAGAAACATTCCAGTTTCCATTCTTGAATATGTGAGTGACACAGAAAGTACTAAAGATATAACATAATAAATTGAAAGATCCAAAAATATATAAACATACATGGACAATAAAGAGAAAAAGCAAATCTAAGATTGCAAAAAGAAGAGAACAATAATGAACATTAAAATGTATAGACAATAATTTGTACACCAAGTCTAAAGGAGGAAAAGCAGAAGAACATAAAAAATGGCAACATTGTAACAAGATATTGACTATGAGTTCTGCATCAGAGTGAGCAATAGATTAACTGTAAAATGCAGTAAGCCCAAAGCAAATGAATATAAAGTTACAGAAGAATAGTAAGAGAAATATCATTGATGCAATGATGCGGTACAGCTTCAATTATTTAATCCCTATGGGTTCAACCCCTGCTGAGTAGAACCTGTAATAGAAAAATGTTCCCACAAAGAAAATGCTGCTTCTACGAAATTGCTAAGAAGTATATGAGCAACTAATGCATAGCGAGGCATGTTTAGAGGTGTCTGTCTAATAGGTGGTGATACAGAGTCCCAGCTACCTTTGAGCTTATTTGAATATATTCTAATTTCAGTAGAGTGATCATGATGCCTAAGTCTCCACTCACCTACAGATAGAAGAATAAACATGTCAGATAACACATCATGTTATTTAGATTTTAGTAGAGCAACCAAGACGTGTCAGTCTCTGCACACCTATGTGGTGCTTCTCTAATGAAGAACGTTATCACTTTTGAGTTAAGTCTAGAGCCTCTCACCCAACCAACACTGCACTGATAAGTAGAAAACACCCTTAAATGACTGTCTGCAGATACATATCTAACATGGCTTTACTCCCCATCACATTGCAAGGATCAGTGAGATGGATGGGACTTAAAGAACACTACATCCAATCAAGTAAAACCGGTAATGGAACAATGTTCCCATAAGCAATACTCATTCTGCCAAATTGCAAAGTGGTATAGATGCAACTAATGCATAGTGAGACATTTTTCGGGGTGTTTGCCCAATAGGTGGTACTTTAAAGTCTTTGTTCTTTCCTTTGAGAATATTTTTTTAATATTTTTAAAATTTCAGTAGAGCGACCATAGTTTATTAGTCTCTACACACCTACAGAGAGCAAAACTAAAAATGACGGATAACACCATCGTGCTTTTATGGAACAAACTGTTCCCTCAACTTTTTAATGCTTTTCAAAGGCCTTTGCTTTGATAACAACAAAAAAACAAAAAGTCATGGTTTCACAGTCAAGCTGAACTACAGTACATTTGTTATAATGCCTCTACCTGATGAGGGACTTAACCCATTTTTAGATAGTTTTTAGACACTTCCGTGTCTCGTCTGACAAAGGGATGGGGCATTATTAATGTTAGGGTTGCTGAACATTCACTGGTGCTTTATCAGAAGCCATAACTTATATACACAGTGCACTCATCTAAAGGGCTACAAGTCACTCTTTAGACATAATGGAGCTAGCCTAGAGGGGTGTGAAATGCTCATATTCAAGTCAAACAACAAAGGGAGACAGGAAACTCAGAAAACCCGCACACTTTGTCATAGCTTGAACTGGCAATATTGAAAAGCGTGCACAGAATGCTGTGTGAATATTAAGTGGCTCTAAACACTGGGTGTTAATAGATATAGGGAAGATGGGGGAGGCAGTAAAGTACAGGATGGCATGACTTTTATAGGAAGAGGCAGATTTGAGATTTTTTTCTAATCCATAGTGGTGGCAGATACTTATAATATTATTTCTTTTTAAGTGGTTAATAAATAGTGGGGTGCTCTCTATAATTGTATACAAAATATTCAAAGGTAATTATAATGCTTACAACAACTTCCACAACAGTTTTATGGGAGAATCCTGGACCTAGTAAGGATAAAGAAAAGATTAAGTGAGATGTTGCTCTATATACATATAGGGCAACATCTCACTTAATCATGTGATTACAAAATTACAGACTTAATCATGTGATTACAAAATTACATACTTCTCCACTCTTTCTGGGGGGGGGGGGGGAATTTAAAAATGGAAAGTTGTTCTGTATGTATGTATATATATGTATATACAGTGGCAAAAATAAAGATTTGATACACTGGCAATTTTGCAAGTTTTCCCACCTACAAAGAGTGGAGAAGTTATTGTAGGTGCACTTCAACTGTGAAAGACAGAATCTAAAAAAAAATCTCATTGAATGATTTTTGAATAGTGTTGAGCGATTGCGTTGGCTATCGAGATCGAGCGATAGTCGATCGTCGGCCGCTATCGATAAGGTTTTTCGATAGTGAGCATCGATTATGAGCGATTACCATTAAAGTCTATGGGAGAGCAACAACACCTTCATTATAACACCCAAACAAGGCTGGAGAAGCTGAAATTAACATCCACAACAGTCAAATGGATACGTGCTACATCTTAGGCAACACACCTAGGTTATAAAAATCACAGAAAAAAAGTCACAGACCATTTACTATCCCTGTCTTGTACCACAGCCTGACCCTTAAACCTGCATCACCCACAAATTAAAAAGTGCCAGAAGGCAGTATAATTTGAACCATCATGTTACTTGAACTGGACATTGAATATCCCTGTCCTGGAACGCAGCATGAGCCCCAAACCTGCATGACCCCCAGATTTAAAAAGTGCAGCAAAAAGGAGTCTTTCAACCACCATTTTAGTTTCACTGGACATTGACTATACCTGTCCTGGACCGCAGTATGACCATTAAACCTGTCTGACCCACAGATTAAAAATTGCCTTGAATAGGAGTCTTTTATGTCTGTATCTGTTATGTTTTATTATAATACACGGTTATTTTTGAACCTTTCAATTCACCTGTGGTGACTATAGAATTGCTGTTTTAAGATTTACGTGGAAGCTGCGTCAATGAACAAAGCTGGGTGCGCAAAAGTCAAAAAACACGTAACTGTTATGTTTTCGTATGATACACGGTATTTTTTGCACCTTTCAATTCACCTGTGGTGAATATAGAATTGCTGTTTTAAGATTTACGTGGATGCTGCGTCAATGAACAAACCTGGGTGTGCAAAAGTCAAAAAACACGTAACTGTTATGTTTTGGTACAATAAACGGTATTTTTTGCACCTTTCAATTCACCTGTGGTGAATATAGAATTGCTGTTTTAAGATTTACGTGGATGCTGCATCAATGAACAATGCTGGGTGTGCAAAAGTCAAAAAACACGTAACTGTTATGTTTTGGTATAATAAACGGTATTTTTTGCACCTTTCAATTCACCTGTGGTGAATATAGAATTGCTGTTTTAAGATTTACGTGGATGCTGCGTCAATGAACAATGCTGGGTGTGCAAAAGTCAAAAAACACGTAACTGTTATGTTTTCGTATGATACACGGTATTTTTTGCACCTTTCAATTCACCTGTGGTGAATATAGAATTGCTGTTTTAAGATTTACGTGGATTCTGCGTCAATGAACAATGCTGGGTGTGCAAAAGTCAAAAAACACGTAACTGTTATGTTTTGGTATAATAAACGGTATTTTTTGCACCTTTCAATTCACCTGTGGTGAATATAGAATTGCTATTTTAAGATTTACGTGGATGCTGCGTCAATGAACAATGCTGGGTGCGCAAAAGTCAAAAAACACGTAACTGTTATGTTTTCGTATGATACACGGTATTTTTGGCAACAAACAACCTGTGCTGACTACAAGATTGCTGGATTGTAATTTAACTGCAAGGTGGATATATCAACAGTCACAGGTGTAATGGGTAAAATTAAAATGAACAAATATCTGAAATGTATACTGATAATAAAAGTGGAGTTTTGCACCTAACAAAGAGACCTGCAGTTACTAGAAATGATATGTATCCAATATAAGTTCAGGCTGCCCAATATCCAGGAAATATTTCAATAGCAAACTGTTAATAATAAAGATATTCCACTACAATGTCTACACTAAGTCTTGGTGAACTTTATCCAGTGTTCTTTATAGATAGAGCTTGTCTGTGTTCGCCCGCGGGCCCCCCCCCCCTGCTCCCCCCGCCGTGAATTTACAGCGGTAGATACTGCTTTAAAATTCTCTAGCTAACTACATAAAATCTTCAAATCTCTAATCTAACTAAATTGGAAGGATCACAGCTAATAGTAGAGGTTTCTCTGTGCAGAAATAGACTAATTTCGCTGAGCTGTTTGGCCACAGGCAGAGCGCAGGTCCTACCCTATGAGACGCTGAGAGACACTGAGGCTGAAACAGGAAACGCTGTTCTATGTAAAAAGAGGTCATGTGATTTTTCCAGCCAATCGCAACCATACACATCCCAGTCATGACGTCGCACACACATCTCACCCTGCTCTAATCTGTAATCTGATTTGCTGGCCGCCAAAATTACAGGAAGCGCTGAAAAAGGCGCGATCTTAATAGATGATGCTCAGATTTTAACCTTAATTATCGCATGATCTGGAAATTTCGATCACCATAAAAACCTTGCCGATTTCAACTTTGTCGATAAAAATCGCTCAACACTATTTTTGAATAATCAAGTTGCATTTTTTTTGCATGAAATAAGTATTTGATCACCTATTATCCAGTAAGAATTCTGTCTCTCATAGGTCTGTTAGTTTTTCTTTAAGAAGCCCTCCTACTCTCCACTCATTACCTTTATTAATTGTTACCTGTATAAAAGACACCTGTCCATACAATCAATCAAACTCCAGCCTCTCCACCATGTCCAAGACCAAAGAGCTGTCTAAGGACACAAGAGACAAAATTGTATACCTGCACAAGACTGGATGGGCTACAGGACAAAAGGCAGGCATCTTGGAGAGAAGGCAACAACTGTTGGTGCAATGGAAGAAACACAAGATGACTTACAATCTTCCCTAATCTGGGGCTCCCTGCGAGATCTCGCCTCATGGGGTAAGGATGATTCTGATAAAGGTCAGGAATCAGCCCACAACTACATGGGAGGACCTGATCAATGACCAGTCTTAAAGATTACCATTGGTAACACAATAGGCCATCATAGATTTGAATCCTGCAGGACACACATGGTTCCCCTGCTCATGTCAACACATGTCCAGGCCCGTTTTAAGTTTGCCAATGACCATCTGGATGATTCAGAAGATCATGGGAGAGGATCATGTGGTCAGATGAGATCTAAATAGAATTTTTTTGTTTTCAACTCCACAAGCTGTGTTTGGATGAAGAAGAAGGATGGGTACAATCCCAAGAACACCATCCCAACCATGAAGCATGAGGGATGGAAACATCATACCTTGGGGGTGCTTTTCTGCAAGGGGACAAGATGACTGCACCATAAAGGGAGGATGGATGGGGCATGTATTGTGAGATTTTAGCCAACAACCTCCTTCCCTCAGTAAGAGCATTGAAGATGGGTCAGGGCAACTAAGGTGTGGCTCTGTAAAAAGCATTTCAAGGTCTTAGAGTGACCTAGCCAAACCTAAAAACATTCGAAAGGGAAGAGTCAAACTCAATGTAGCTCAGCAACAGCCCCGAAAACTGAAAGATCTGGATAAGATTTGTATGGAGAAGTGGGCCAAAAGCCCTTTTGCACTGTGTGCAAACTTGATTAAGAATTACAGAAAATATCTGACCTCTGTAACTATAAGCAAAGGTTTCTGTACCACATATATAGTTCTGTTTTTCTATTGTATCAAATACTATTACATGCAATAAAATGCAAATTAATTATTTAAAAATCATACAATGTGATTTTCTGTATTTTCTTTTTAGACTCTGTCCTTCACAGTTGAAGTGTACCTATGATAAAAATGACAGATCTCTCCATTCTTCTTTGTAGATTGGAAAACTTGCAAAATCGCCAATGTGTCAAATATAGTGATGAGCGATTACATTGACTATCGTCATCGAATCGATAGTCGATATCGGCAATTATCAAGACGATATCCGATAGTCGATAATAGATTATCGCAGATGACCATTAAAGTCTATGGGAGAGGAACAACACCTTCATTCTTACACCCAAAGAGGGATGGAGAAGCTTGAATTAACATCCACAACAGTCAAATGGATACGTGCTACATCTTAGGTAACACACTTAGGTTATAAAGTCACAGAAAAAAAGTCACAGACCATTCACTATCCCTGTCTTGCACCACACCATGACCCTTAAACCTTCATGACCCACAAATTAAAAAGTGCCAGAAGGCAGTATGATTTGAACCATCATTTTACTTGAACTGGACATTGAATATCCCTGTCCTGGAACGCAGCATGAGCCCCAAACCTGCATGACCCCAGAATAAAAAGTGCCGGAAAAAGGAGTCTTTCAACCACCATTTTAGTTGAACTGGACATTAACTATATCTGTCCTGTACCGCAGTATGACCATTAAACCTGTCTGACCCACAGATTAAAAAGTGCTGGGAAAAGGAGTCATTGAACCACCATTTTAGTTGAACTGGACATTGACTATACCTGTTCTGTACCACAATATGACCATTAAACCTGTCTGACCCACAGATTAAAAAGTGCTGGGAAAATTGAGTCTTTGAACCACCATTTTAGTTGAACTGGACATTAACTATATCTGCCCTGTACCGCAAAATGACCATTAAACCTGACTGACCCCCAGATTAAAAAGTGCCGTAATTAGGAGTCTTTCAACCACCATTTTAGTTTCACTGGACATTGACTAGACCTGTCCTGGGCCACAGCATGAGTTCCAAACCTGCATGACCCCCACATTTAAAAAGTGCCGGAAAAAGGAGTCTTTCAACCACCATTTTAGTTTCACTGGACATAGACTATACCTGTCCTGGGCCACAGCATGACCCCTAAACCTGTTTGACCCACAGATCACAAAGTGGCACTATGCTATTTTGTACAGTGACTGTCACTTAGTATATTTTTTGGTAACTGACATTTGTTTACAGAATTTATTTAGGGAAGTTTTATTTATAGTTTTACATTATTATCATTTTGCTTTTTTTCAAGTGTGATAACATACAACATACACCCCTCTCTGCAGTTTTTAAAGGTATTTTTTACACGTGCAGATCTGTTAATTCGTCCGCACACCCCATAAGTAATAAAAAATGTCCTAATCATCCCCAAAACACTTCTTAGTTGAGAAGACATTTGCCCTCCTGGCTTCTGAGAGTGATTCAGCCAATCAATTCAATGGTTTCATTTTTCCTCCAAATCCTTCTTCAGTGATTAGGGACAGACTCCCCTGGAGATCAAATGATGCGACCCCATAGTGATTCCAGCCCCAGAAAATTTTAAGCCTCAAATTGTGCAATTTGTGTCCAGCCCTGGGGCCCTTTTTGACACTACTTAACCTCACAGAAATCACCTTTTTCAAAATCTGATTTTTTTAGAGAAATTTGAAGCTCTCCTGATTGCCCCTAACGGTGAGAGCTAGTGCTGCCGTCAGCCATCTGTTAACACGGAGGTCCAGCTGCCAGGGCCAGACTTACAGTGGGTGCGGTGAGAGCCCAGGCTAGCGTCTGTCATCTATTAACACGCAGGTTCAGCTGCCAGGGCCGGAGTTACAGTGGGTGCGGTGAGAGCCCAGGCTGGCGTCCGTCATCTATTTACACGGTAAAAATGCCCTTATGACGCAGCAACGAAAACAGTCGTGCTGAAGCAGAGTGCGGAAGTGTGAGTAGACCTCCAGCCTTCCTCAGTACACAGTCAAGACCTGGGTAGCGCTTGCCCCTATGAGTGCGGACCAATTGAGCTTCACTTCGAAATACTGGTGGTTAACGCTCCTGTTCCACCCAGGTGCCCTTTTTCTTGGCATTCTTTTTCTCATTTTACTCAACGTGCTGGAGGAAATTGTCTCTGTTCTTTGTTCTCTGTCTGTGCTCCATACTCCATGTCCTCTGAATAACCTACATCTGGTCAAGTCTTCCTGTACCTCCCTTGTACAATTCAGAGGAATTTTTTTACCAGCTATTTTGTACATGCAAGTTTTTTAGTAGTTTAATTCTAGAAAACACATTTTTAAAATAGTCTTTTTTTCTCTTTTTTAATTGTATTAAATGGGTTGTCTCAATACAGGTATTGCTAGCTATGTTAAAGATCTTGCAAAAACAAGTCATTTTGCAATATGTGTCCATTAACAGTGTCCTACCTATTCCTGTTTCTGACAGCACCATCACCCTTGAGCCACTCTTGACAATTGTGAAGAACAAATGTCTGTTAGAAACCACATTTTTTACAATAGGACCTGTAGTCTGGCTGCATTTCACAGCAAAATGCCTCCAAAAATTGAAAACATGACCCATGAGCCACTTTTGACAATTGTGAAGAACAAATGTCTGTTAGAAATTTTTTTTTTTTTATAATAGGCCCTGTAGTATAGCTGCATGTCACAGCAAAATTCCCCCAAAAATTCAAAGCATGACCCTTGAGCCACTTTTGACAATTGTGAAGAACAAATGTCTGTTAGAAACAACATTTTTTTTATAATAGGACCTGTAGTATAGCTGATTGTCACTGCAAAATGCCCTCAAAAATTCAAAGCATGACCCTTGAGCCACTTTTGACAATTGTGAAGAACAAATGTCTGTTAGAAACCACATTTTTTTATAATAGGACCTGTAGTATAGCTGCATGTCACAGCAAAATGCCCCCAAAATTCAAAGCATGACCCTTGAGCCACTTTTGACAATTGTGAAGAACAAATGTCTGTTAGAAACAACATTTTTTTATAATAGGACCTGTAGTATAGCTGCATGTCACAGCAAAATGCCCCCAAAAATTCAAAACATGACCCTTGAGCCACTTTGGACAATTGTGAAGAACAAATGTCTGTTAGAAACAACATTTTTTAGAATAGGACCCGTCGTGTTGCTGCATTTCAAAGCAGCATGACCCCAAAAATTATAAAAATGACTTCTCAGCCACTGTTAAAAATTGTGAGGGAGAAATGCCACTCAAAAGCCACATTTCTGTTCCAAAGGACCATGATTATTGCTGTATCTCACAGCAACATGACCTCAAAACCATTGACAATGCGAAAACTTCTAAAGATAAAGAGAGTAAATGGAATACGGTGTTGTCATGAAAACGTGCTGTCTTTTACAGTCTCCTCACAGCAAAACCAGCAAAATGAACTGTTGGGAACCGAGAATAAAAATTGCAGTAAGAAATGATCATTTTAAAAAACATTTTTCAAGAGGACCATTTCTGTTGGAAGAGGAATGTGAAGTAGACCGGCAACTAATCGGTGACCTCGGCAATTGAGGCCACAACATCATCTGAGATCCATGCCTGATTCGTCTTGATGAAAGTCAAACGATCCACATTATCTGTGGAAAGCCGGATGCGTTTGTCTGTAATGACTCCTCCAGCAGTGCTGAAGGTCCGCTCAGATATGACGCTGGCTGCTGGGCAGGACAACACCTCTATGGCGTGGCGAGCCAGCTCGGGCCATTCGTCCATTTTGGATACCAGAAGTCTATTGGGTCCGGAACACATACAAAGACATCGGTGTTGAGACGCCGACAGTCGTGCACCTTGATCTAAAGCGCGGCTCTGTGTGTTGGATGTGTGCCCTGTATTGCATGCGTTGGTGAGGTGGTAAATAAAGATTGCCAGAGGGCACCCAATAGGCTTCTGCCACATTGCCTGCTGCTGCTGCCGCTATGGCTACTTGGCACTCTACTGCTGTCACGTTGCTGATGTTGTTCCACCGTGACATTTGGGGAACGTGAAGCAGACGCAACAGATGTCTCCAGTTGATCAATCAGCAAGGTCTCAATTTCCAGCATTTTACTCTCTATTTGGGTGGGTAGAAGGAAAGTGCTGAGTTTTGTTTTGTACCGGGGATCCAGGAGGGTGGCCACCCAGTAACTGTTGTTCATTTTGATGGCCTTAATGCGAGGATCATGTTGGAGGAAATGGAGCATCCAAGCACTCAAGTGAGAGATGGAGCCTTGATTTCCCAAGCCTCTGGTTTGAGGGGCACTAGCAAACTGATCTTCCTCATTTTACTCCTCCGCCTCAAATTCGCGCCAACCTCTTTCCAAGGCAGGGACGTCGGTAACGTCGGTGTCGAGGAATAATTGTATACAAAATATTCAAAGGTAATTATAATGCTTACAACAACTTCCACAACAGTTTTATGGGAGAATCCTGGACCTAGTAAGGATAACGAAAAGATTAAGTGAGATGTTGCTCTATATACATATAGGGCAACATCTCACTTAATCATGTGATTACAAAATTACAAACTTAATCATGTGATTACAAAATTACATACTTCTCCACTCTTTCTGGGGGGGGGGGGGGAGGGATTGAAAAATGGAAAGTTGTTCTGTATGTATGTATATATATGTATATACAGTGGCAAAAATAACTATTTGATACACTGGCAATTTTGCAAGTTTCCCACCTACAAAGAGTGGAGAAGTTATTGTAGGTGCACTTCAACTGTGAAAGACAGAATCTAAAAAAAATCTCATTGAATGATTTTTGAATAATCAAGTTGCATTTTTTTGCATGAAATAAGTATTTGATCACCTATTATCCAGTAAGAATTCTGTCTCTCATAGGTCTGTTAGTTTTTCTTTAAGAAGCCCTCCTACTCTCCACTCATTACCTTTATTAATTGTTACCTGTATAAAAGACACCTGTCCATACAATCAATCAAACTCCAGCCTCTCCACCATGTCCAAGACCAAAGAGCTGTCTAAGGACACAAGAGACAAAATTGTATACCTGCACAAGACTGGGATGGGCTACAGGACAAAAGGCAGGCATCTTGGTGAGAAGGCAACAACTGTTGGTGCAATGGAAGAAACACAAGATGGCTTTCAATCTTCCCTAATCTGGGGCTCCCTGCGAGATCTCACCTCATGGGGTAAGGATGATTCTGATAAAGGTCAGGAATCAGCCCACAACTACATGGGAGGACCTGATCAATGACCAGTCTTAAAGATTACCATTGGTAACACAATAGGCCATCATAGATTTAAATCCTGCAGGACACACATGGTTCCCCTGCTCATGTCAACACATGTCAAGGCCCGTTTTAAGTTTGCCAATGACCATCTGGATGATTCAGAAGATCATGGGAGAGGATCATGTGGTCAGATGAGATCGAAATAGAAATTTTTTGTTGTCAACTCCACAAGCTGTGTTTGGATGAAGAAGAAGGATGGGTACAATCCCAAGAACACCATCCCAACCGTGAAGCATGAGGGATGGAAACATCATACTTTGGGGGTGCTTTTCTGCAAGGGGACAAGATGACTGCACCATAAAGGGAGGATGGATGGGGCATGTATTGTGAGATTTTAGCCAACAACCTCCTTCCCTGAGTAAGAGCATTGAAGATGGGTCAGGGCAACTAAGGTGTGGCTCTGTAAAAATCATTTCAAGGTCTTAGAGTGACCTAGCCAAACCTAAAAACAATCGAAAGGGAAGAGTCAAACTCAATGTAGCTCAGCAACAGCCCCGAAAACTGAAAGATCTGGATAAGATTTGTATGGAGAAGTGGGCCAAAAGCCCTTTTGCACTGTGTGCAAACTTGATTAAGAATTACAGAAAATATCTGACCTCTGTAACTATAAGCAAAGGTTTCTGTACCAAATATTAAGTTCTGTTTTTCTATTGTATCAAATACTTATATCATGCAATAAAATGCAAATTAATTATTTAAAAATCATACAATGTGATTTTCTGTATTTTCTTTTTAGACTCTGTCCTTCACAGTTGAAGTGTACCTATGATAAAAATGACAGATCTCTCCATTCTTCTTTGTAGATTGGAAAACTTGCAAAATCGCCCATGTGTCAAATATAGTGATGAGCAATTACATTGACTATCGTCATCGGATCGATAGTCGAAATCGGCAATTATCAAGACGATATCCGATAGTCGATAATAGATTATCGCCGATGACCATTAAAGTCTATGGGAGAGGAACAACACCTTCATTCTTACACCCAAAGAGGGATGGATTAGCTTGAATTTACATCCTCAAGAGTCAAATGGATAAATGCTACATCTTAGGCAACACTCTTATGTTAATAAATCAAAAGAAAAAAAATCACAGACCTTACACTATCCCTGTCTTGCACCACACCATGACCCTTAAACCTTCATGACCCACAAATTTTAAAAAGTCCCGAAGGCGTATGTTTTGAACCTCATTTTCTTGAATGGACATATAACCTGCCCCTGGAACGCAGCATGGCCAAACCTGCATGACCCCAGATTAAAAAGTCCCGGAAAAAAGGGTCTTTCAACCCCCTTTTAGTTGAACTGGACATTAAATATATCTGTCCTGTCCCCCGTATGCCCATTAAACCTGTCTGACCCACAGATTAAAAAGTGTGGGAAAAGGAGTCATTGAACCCCATTTTATTTTTAAAATTGGACATTGATTACCTGTTCTGTACCCGTATGACATTAAACCTGTCTGCCCCCCAGTTAAAAAAGTCCCGGAAAATGGAGTTTTCAACCACCATTTTAGTTTCACTGGACTTGACTATACTGTCCGGGGCCCACAGCATGAGCCCCAAAACCCCTGCTACCCCCATTTTAAAAAGTCCCGGGAAAAAAGGAGTCTTTCAACCACCATTTTAGTTTCCTGGTGACTATACCTGTCCGGGCCACAGATCCCCCCCCCTAAACTGTTTGCCCCAAGATCAAAAAGTGGCATTGCTATTTTGTACAGTGACTGTCATTGATATTTTTTGGTAACTGACATTTGTGTACAGAATTTATTTAGGGGAAGTTTTATTTATAGTTTTACTTATTAAAATTTTCCTTTTTTTAAAGTGATAAATAAAACATACACCCCCCCTGGTTTTTAAAGGTTTTTTTTAAGTGTAGATGTTTTAATTTCGCCCGCCACCCCAAAAGAAAAAAAATTGCCCTAATCATCCCCCAAAAACATTCTTAGTTGAGAAGACATTTGCCCTCCTGGCTTTGAGAGTGATTCGCCAATAAATTAATGGTTTCATTTTTCCCCCAAAACCTTTTCAGTGATTAGGGACGACCCCCCTGGGATCAAATGAGGGCCCCCATGTGATTCCGCGCCAAAATTTTAAAGCCTAAATTGTGCAATTTGTGTCCAGCCGGGGCCCTTTTTGACATATTAACCTAAAAAGAAATCCCTTTTAAAAAATTGATTTTTTTGAGAAATTTTGAGCTCCCCTGATTGCCCCCCCCTTAAGGGTGGGTAGGTGCCTCACCATTGTTAACAAGGGGGTCCAGCTCCCGGGCCAGACTTCAGTGGGTGCGGTGAGAGCCCAGGTAGGTCTGTCATTTTTAAACCCCGGAGGCCAGTCCCAGTGCCGATTACAGGGGTGCGTGGGGCCCCGGGCTGGTCTGTCATCTATTAAACACGCGGGTTAGTGCCGGGCCCGGGTTCGTGGGTGCGGTGAGAGCCCAGGTGGGTCCTATCTTTTTTACACGGTAAAAATGCCCTTATGACGCAGCAACGAAAAAAGGTGTGAAAAGAGATCGGAAGTGTGAGTAGACCTCCCGCCTTTCTCAGTACCGTCAAAACCTGGGTAGGTTGCCCCTTGAGTGCGGACCAATTGAGCTTCATTCGAAATACTGGTGGTTAAAAGTCCCCGTTCCACCCCGGTGCCCTTTTTTTGGCATTCTTTTTTCATTTTTACTCAACGTGCTGGGGTTTTGTCTTGTTTTTTTGGGCTCTGTCTGTGCTCCATACTCCTGTCCCCCCCTTAATAACTACCATTGGTCAAGTTTCTTCCTCCCTTGTTTAAATTGAGGAAATTTTTTTTTGTATTTTGTAATGCAAGTTTTTTAGTAGTTTAATTTTAGAAAAAAACATTTTTAAAATATCTTTTTTTTTTTTTTTTTAAATTGTATTAAATGGGGGTTTCTCAATCAGGTATTGTGCTGTTTTTAAAAATCTTTCAAAAAACAAGTCATTTTGCAAAATGTGTCCATTAACAGTGTCCCACCTATTCCTGTTTTGACGCACCATCACCTTGAGCCCTCTTGACAATTGTGAAGAACAATGTCTGTTTTGAAAACCAATTTTTTAAATGGGACCTGTAGTCTGGTGCATTTCACTCAAAATGCCCCCAAAAATTGAAAACATGACCCAGAGCCCTTTTGAAATTGTGAAGAACAATGTCTGTTAAAAAAATTTTTTTTTTTTAAAAGGACTTGAAGTATAGCTGCATGTCACGCAAAATGCCCCCAAAATTCAAAGCATGACCCCCGAGCCCTTTTGACAATTTTTGAAAAAAACGTCTGTTAGAAAAACTTTTTTATAAAAAGGGCCTGTAGTATAGCTGCATGCCAGCAAAAGCCCCCAAAATTCAAAGCATGATCCTTGAGCCACTTTTGCAATTGTGAAGACAAATGTTGTTGAAACAACATTTTTTTAACGGAGGGGGGTGGATCCGCTGGGCCATGCAAGCGATGATAGCTAAGCCACGCCGGGAACGGAGTTAAGTAGCCCCCCGGTTTTCACCAGAGCCCGCCCCAAAAACGGGGTGGACTTGCTGGGCGTGGGCTACCCGGTCGTTACCCCTGACGTGAC
>JAODAL010047284.1:0-30096 GCA_025379985.1 Phyllomedusa bahiana
TGTTGGTAATTTTTGAACAGGTGTACATTTGTGACCTGGCGGGCTTGCAGGATCAAACTCCCAGGCTTGCCCCTCTCTGGGCCCGTTACGGCCAGGGTGACCCCCAGTCGGGCCAGGATCTCCCCCCCGGAGTTTGGAGTAGTCCTTGGTGTCTTGGACACGCAGGTCGAAGTAGGCCTTCTGCGGTTCGCCCGTTAGGAAGGGAGCCAGGACATCCGCCCACTGGTCCGCCGGCAGCTGCTCTCTCTCTGCTATCCGCTCAAAGGTCCCCAGGTAAGCCTCGATGTCGTCATCCGCGGACATCTTGCGCAGGGAACTTTGCACCACCTGGCGGGCTGTGAACTGAGCGCTTGTTGGTACTTCTGGCCTTGCAGCCAGGGTCTGTAGCTGTTGCTGCAGCGTGTGGTTTACCTGCTGTTGTTCCTTCACCGTGGCTTGGTGGGTCTCAATTAGCAGGCGATTCGTCTCAGCTTGCGCCCGGATGGTCTCTTCGTGCGCTTTCTGCTGGCTGGCCGCCATCAGCTGGAGGTTAGCGTTGGCTTGAATTAGCTGCTTCACCAACTCATCCATTTTAGCCGCCTCTGCTGACCGTGCGGTAGCTGCTTGCACCCAGGACATACGTTTTTTCTCTGTCTCAGAAGAGTACTTCCTCTATTTTGCCCAATGCGTCCTCCACCATGTGTGAGCTTTAACGGCTCTGGGATCGTGACTCACGTTTTCAGGCAGAGACAGAGACGTATTCCAGGTGAAAAAATACAGGGCTTCTGTATTTTATTGGCAGCAAACAGAAAATGCAAAGTGCAAGGCATGCACAAACACAAACAAAAACAAAACGCCTGCCCGTCTGGGCTCTAGCTAACAGAGACCAGCTAACTGACAGTCTGTAAGTTCCCTGCTGGTTTTCCAGCAGGTCTCCACCCAAGGCTTAAAGGTAGCCAGGGGTTGTAACCACCCTAGTCAGCTTACCTGCTGACTTTTATACTCCAGGTAAACCCCGGAGTGGAGTCATGGGGAGTGAGCACCCACCCTGCTCTATGCTCACTCCCAATGAAAGGCCGACCTTAAATGTGTTAAACATATGTCGACAGTCTGTACTGTCGACATCCATCTAATTTTGGCCTTTCATTCCCCCAAGGCTCCTTACCTTGGGGGCATGTGTCGGGACATCGGAAGGTGCACGCAAGGACCCGGGCCGGGATGTATATGCCATTGTAAACCCTTCCTGCTGTTGCCACCTTACAATGTATATATGTATTTGAGAGTTAGGCATTATGTGAGCATGAAAATGGCTCTTCACATAACAGCTTCTGGGTGTGGGAAACATGCTGCCAGCAATACCAAACTCCCTATTACTATCTATGGAGAGGAAAATGCTATCTAACTAAGAGCAGTCTGCACAGTACAGAGAGTGAGCTGAAAATGGCATTCACAAGGCAATACAGTGAAATATATATAACATGGTCACGCGATTTTAGCAGCCAATGGGAGCCCTACACAATGACGATTTTGACACTAATCTGTGCTCTGCACTGAATGGATGGCCGCCAAAAGTGCAGAAAGCCGCTGAAAATTAAACTGAAAATGGAACTAGAACTTTACTCGAACAAACAGTAAAATATTCGGTTAAGTTCACGTTCTAATTTGAGAAGTTCTACTAGAACTTAACTTTCTAGAATAGTTTGATCAACACTACCCATGACCTTTAACTTGGGATTGAACTTCATATCACATTGAGCTATTAGGGAATGTGGGAACGGGGTGTACTTTGTAGTATACAAGAAGAAAAAGATTGTTCCACCACTCGGAGCAAACCAGTAACAATCCAGTTACATGGCAAGAATCTGCATAACTAAGCATTTGCTTAATAGTTGAAAGTCAAATGTATGTTTGAGATAGCTTTTCAAAGCTGTAGTGGATGGTGAGGTATGGAACCTGAAACTCAACAGTTGAAAACATTGTTACCCTTTTGGTCATCAGTGTTACTATTAATATTTCAATTAAATTCTCCTTATCTGTATTAAAAATTGAGCTAATAAAGTCAACATACCAGTAGAACTATTTTTGACTCTCCTTCTTCAAATCCTTAAAGTTGCTCTGTATACCTGTAGATCCTTAACACTGCAGGAATTAGCAGCTTCTTGGGCCTGACCTCTGATATCACTTCCTGTTCTCCAGCTTGTGATTTTAGTTGGACCATTCAGTCTTCCTCTTATACCTGACACCTGTATGCACTCTGAATATGATTCAAAAAATACTTAGAGCTCTCTTTTAATGTCTTTCTATGTATGAGTGTAAATGTTCGTCCATTTTAGCAGTGCTGTTGTGCAAGTGGATGTTAAATGGATTGACAAATCTTCAACAGTTAATCTACATCCTCCTTAAGACAAATTCAATCCCTACTGTTCACCCCTTTAGCTCCCATGGTCAAAAGCGTATTAGATATATATATATATATATATATATATATATATATATAATAGTAATATATATATAGATATATATATATTAATATATATATATTTTATATATATATAATAGTATAATATATATAAAATATATATATATATACATATAATATATATATTATATATATATATATATATTTTATATGTAATTATATATATATATATAAAGAAAACAAAATACAGTAAAGTGCTTCCTCGTGAAGTACCTTAACAGCACTATTGGTAGAAACTTAACGTTGCATGCAAACCTTAACATAATGCATAATGGAGGCATGACTGACACAATAGCCTTCAAAAGCCTCGGAAAGGGACTCAGCTGATGCTTGCCAGAATCACACTTTTGAGATCCGAGTAGAAAAAAAACATGGCAGTCTATTTTTCCAACCTTAAAGGTGCTGGAATACTGGTTAGACTGCAAATAGCGTTTGACTCCTTATTCTACTACATAATCAATGATTTGAAAAAGCATGTTTTGCGTCTAATTAAAAAACACTTCATCAGGTTTCAAAGATCAGATTACAATTGTCATTAAAAACCTGATGAAGTGTTTTTAATTGGTCTTTACTTCAAATCAATTATTATATAGAAGGAGTTGAGCGCTATTTGCAACTAGCGACCTTCTTGTTTTCGACTTAAACAGAATTCCAGTACTTTACAGTGGGGAAAATTGACTGCCATGGTCAAAAATGACAGTGTCATCTAGATAGCTAAGCAGAAGAATGAGCCTTCTGTCACTAAACTGGCACCTTGCAAAGCAATTGTGGGTGTTAATGGGCATTAGAGGAAGTCAGTGGACTAACAAAAGCACTCAGTCCTGCCATGGCTAGGTGTTGTAGGCCTACGTCAAAGGTATGTTATAATAGATTGGCTTTTAGTTTGTTACAAGCAATAATTAAATTGTAAAGCCTCCCTATGGAACTAAAAAAATAATGGTAGATAAAGTTTGGGAGAAAATCTGTACAGTAAAAAAAAGTGTTCTCTTTGAAAAAGTGTTACAAATTGCACATACAGTGGGGGAAAAAAGTCAGACACCAATTGTGCAAGTTCTCTTACTTAAAAAGATGAGAGAGGCCTGTAATTGACATCATAGGTAGACCTCAACTATGAGAGACAAAATGAGAAAACAAATCCTGATTTGGAAAGAATTTATTTACAAATTATTTTGGAAAATAAGCATTTGGTCACCTACAAACAAGCAAGATTTCTGGCTCTCACAGACCTGTAACTTCTTCTTTAAGAGGCTCCTCGGTCCTCCACTCATTACCTGTAGTAATGACACCTGTTTGAACTTGTTATCATTATAAAAGATACCTGTCCACAACCTCAAACTGTCACACTCCAAACTCCACTATGGTGAAGACCAAAGAACTGTCAAAGGACACCAGAAATGGTATCAGTGCAAGTAAAGAAACCTGTATAATTTAAATTGCATCACTACTGGTGCAAAAAAAAAAAAAAAACACACACACACAAAACTAAAACAGAGCTGAAAGTATGTAGCCCAAAATGATTGTAATTAAAATGTTACTGACATTGAGGGTTTTAGTTGCCAGTGCTTGTTACTTATCTGACATCAGTGAACCCTACTATAAATTTGAGCTTAAACTTCAATTTAGCTTTTTTGCATTATGAAAAAAAATATATATAGTTGTTAGTGTTGAGCGATTGCGTTGGCCATCGACATCGGTCAATGGTCGATAGTCGACCATCATCGACAAGATAGTCGATAGTGAGCGGTCGATTATGAGCGATGACCATTAAAGTCTGGGAAGACAACACCTTCATTCTTACACCCAAACAGGGCTGGAGAAGCTGGAATTAACATCCACAACAGTCAAATGGATAGTGCTACATCTTAGGCAAACACATTAGGTTATAAAAAGCAACATAAAAAAAAAAACACAAAACATTCACTATCCCTGTCTTGTACCACAGCATGACCCTTAAACCTGCATCACCCACAAATTAAAAAGTGCAAGAACGAAGTATGATTAGAAACATCCTCATACTTGAACTGGACATTGAATATCCCTGTCCTGGAACGCAGCATGAGCCCCAAACCTGCAAGACCCCCATAATTAAAAGTGCCGGAAAAAGGCACTATTTTAGTTGAACTGGACATTGACTATACAGGGTCCTGGGCCACGCATGAGCCCAAACCTGCATGACCCCAGATTCAAAGTGCCGGAAAAAGGAGTCTTTCAACCACCATTTTAGTTTCACTGGACATTGACTATACTGTCCTGGGCACAGCATGAGCCCACACCTGCATGACCCCCACATTTAAAAATTTGCCGGAAAAGGAGTCTTTAAACCACCATTTTAGTTTCACTGGACATTGATTTAACTGTCCTGTGCCACAGCATGAGCCCCAAAACTGCATGATCCCAGATTAAAAAGTGACGTAAAAGGGAGTCTGTCAACCACCATTTTAATTTCACGGGACATTGACTATACCTGTCCTGGGCCACAGCATGAGCCCCAAACCTGCATGACCCCAGATTTAATAAGTGCCGAAAAAGGAGTCTTTAAACCACCATTTTAGTTGAACTGGACATTGCTATACATGTCCTGGGCCACAGCATGAGCCCCAAAACCTGCTGACCCCACATTTAAAAAGTGCCGGAAAAAGGAGTCTTTCAACCACCCTTTTTAGTTTCACTGGACATATACTGTCCTGTCCTGGGTAGCGCTTGCCCCTCCGTATGAGTGCGGACCAATTGAGCTTCACTTGGAAATACTGGTGGTTAACGCTCCTGTTCCACCCAGGTGCCCTTTATCTTGGCATTCTTTTTCTTATTTTACTCAACGTGCTGGAGGAAATTGTCTCTGTACTTTGTTCTCTGTCCGTGCGCCATACTCCATGTCCTCTGAATAACCTACATCTGGTCAAGTTTTCCTGTACCTCCCTTGTACAATTCAGAGGAATTTTTTTACCAGCTATTTTGTACATGCAAGTTTTTTAGTAGTTTAATTCTAGAAAACACATTTTTAAAATAGGATGGAATCCCACCATGTCTTTGTTTCTCTTTTTTTAATTGTATTAAATGGTTGTCTCAATACAGGGATTGATAGCTATGTTAAAGATCTTGCAAAAATAAGTCATTTTGCAATATGTGTCCATTAAAACAGTGTCCTACCTATTCCTGTTTCTGACAGCACCATAGCCACTCTTGACAATTGTGAAGAACAAATGTCTGTTAGAAACAACATTTTTTTATAATAGGACCTGTAGTATAGCTGCATTTCAAAGCAAAATGCCACCAAAATTCAAAGCATGACCTTGGCCACTTTGGACAAATGTGAGAAAAATGTCTGTAGAAACAACATTTTTTTTTAAAATAGGGGCCTGTAGTATTGCTGCATTTAAAGCAGCATGACCCAAAAATTATAAAAATGATTCTCAGCCACTATTAATAAATTGTGAGGGAGAAATGCACTTAGAAACACATTTCTGTTCCAAAGGACCTAGTGATTATTGCTGTATCTACAGGCTACATGACCCCAAAAAATTATAAATATGACTTCTCTGCCACTATTAAAAATTGTGAGGGAAGAAATGCCACTTAAAAGCACATTTCTGTTCCAAAGGACCATGATTATTGCTGATTTCATTGCTACATGACCCAAAAAATTATAAATATGACTTCTCAGCCACTATTAAAAATTGTGAGGGAGAAATGCCACTTAGAAACCACATTTTTGTTCCAAAGGACCATGATTATTGCTGTATCTCACAGCTACATGACCCCAAAAAAATTATAAATATGACTTCTCAGCCACTCTTAAAAATTGGGAGGGAGAAATGCCACTTAAAAGCCACCTTTCTATTCCAAAGGATCATGATTATTGCTGTATCTCACAGCTACATGACCCCAAAAAATTATAAATAGGACTTCTCAGCCACTATTAAAAATTGTGCGGGAGAAATGCCACTTAAAAGCCACATTTCTGTTCCAAAGGACCATAATTATAGCTGTATCTCACAGCAACATGACCTCAAAAACCATTGACACGGCGAAAACTTCTAAGATAAAGTGAGTAAATGGAATACGGTGTTGTCATGAAACCTTGCTGTCATTTACAGTCTCCTCACAGCAAAACCAGCAAAATTAACTGTTGTGAAAAGAGAATAAAAATTGCAGTAAGAAATGATCATGTTAAAAAACTATTTTCAAGTGGACCATTTCTGTTTGAAGAGGAATGTGAAGTAGACGGAAACCCAAAATCGGTGACCTCGGCAATTGCGGCCCAACAATATCTCAGAGATTCCATGCCTGTTTTTTTTTTAAAATTTTGGGATGAAAGTCAAACGTTTCCACTTTAAATCTGTGGAACCCGGGGAGGGTTTTGTCTATAATGATCCCCCAAGCTGTGCTGAAGGTCCGCTCAGATATGGCTGGCTGCTGGGCAGGACAATACCTCTAGGGGCGTGACGGCCGCTCGGGCCTTTCGCCCCATTTTGGATCCCCCAAAGAAGTCTTTTGGGTCCGGAAAACATACAAAAAAATTTGGTGTTGAGAGCGGGGGGTTTTTTCGGGGCCCCTTTGATTTTTAGCGGGGGTTCCTGTGTGTTGGTTGTGTCCCCTGCGTTGCATGCGTTGGGGAGGTGGTAAACAAAGTTTGCCAGGGTTCCCCTTAGGCTTCTGCAACCTTGCCGGGCAGCTCCCGTACGCCTATTTGGGAAATTTTAACTGCTTTTAAAATCGGATGTTGTTCCACCGTAAATTTTTTGGGGAACGTGAAGCAGGGCAACAGATTCTCCAGTTGATAAATCAGAAAGGCCCTCCATTTCCTGCTTTTACTCTTATTTGGGTGGGGGGAAGGGAAAAAGTGCGGGAGTTTTGTTTTGTATGGGGGACCCAGGGGGTGGCCCCCCAGTAACTGTTGTTCTTTTTGGGGGCCCTTAATGGGGGGGATCTTGTTGGGGGAAAATGGAGCATCCAAGCCCATGTGAGAGAGGGGGCCTTGTTTTCCCAAGCCTCGGGGTTTCGAGGGGCACTAGCAAATTGATCTTTTTATCTTCCTCCCCCGCCTCAAATTAAACCCCAAACCTTTTTCCCCAAGGCAGGGACGTCGGAAAACCACCGGTGTTAGGAATACCTCCTCCTCCTCCTCCGCTGCCTCCGGCACGTTCGACACAGCCCTGACTTGCCTGAGATGATGCACCCTGGAGCTGTTTGGCCCCAAACCTTCCCTATCTCGGGGACCCCGAACCACGGGCCTAATGAAGACCGAGACTTTGTGAAACTGTCAGGCCTTGTGGATTTGACGGGAGAAAGGTGTGCCCGATCTATGTCCATTTCCTCCTCCGCGCTGGCGGGACCTGTTGTTTCAGATTTTCCCAAAACGATCGTTCCAGAACTAAGATAACCACTTTTGGCTTTGTGACAAGTGCATTGTCCTTTAAGACCATTTTGGTGGCTTCTTTAAAACTGGCAAGGAGGGGCAGAGCTCTTTCACCTGCCTCCACTCTGGGTTTGGTTAAAACCCCCCGGAGGGGGGGCACCGCTGTTTTGTCAGGCCATGTGTACTTCGTACTGCGAAAATGGCATTGCGCTGCTGCCCAATCGTGGAGCATGGGGGGGGGGGGGTTTTTTCCCAGGTTTTTCCACGTAAAACAAGGGAAAATTGTTTGACGGAGAGGCCGAGCGGGTTTGCTGCCACGAAAGCCAGGGGGAGGGAAGGGCCAGGGGGGGGCAAAACGGGGGGGATGTCCCAAAACAAAGACTTCGACCCTTTCCCCTAAAGGGGCAGTCCAGAGGGGGGTTTAGCTTTTAGAAATTTCTGGCGACAAGGTTTGACATGTGCCGGAAAGGGGATTTTGCCCAAAGCCAAACCGTTTTTAAGGGCGGGCCAGCATTTTTCCCCTTTTAAATCGAACCCCCCTTCCCGGGGCACAAGGTTTTGGGCCCCCCCGCCAGCGCTGGGGTCTCTTTTGCGGGGGAGCCGTCCACAGCTCCTGCCTGTGGGTGGAGGGTTTCTCCAAGACAGTTTAATTTAAACCCGGGCCCTGGTTTTTTGGGCAGTGATGCCCCCAAAGGGCCCTTGGGGGGGGAAAGAACCCTGCCCACCCCTTTGGGGTTTTGGGAAGAGCGTGCGCTTGAGCCTGAGACCCCCGTAAACCCCCAGAGACTTCCCCCCACCCTCCCCCGTGAGTTTATAACAGGGGGATATAGGGGCCCCTTGGTCGTGCTTACTAGCCCATGTGTCGGTGGTCAGAGGGGACTTTTCCGGCCACAGATGCAGACAACGCGCTTAAAATTTTAGTTTGACACGTGGCTGGCCGGGGGGCAGGGAGGGGCTTTTTGGCAAAGAAAAAATCCCTGCTCGGCATTGGTATTGGGGGCAGGAAAGGGCCATGACGTGGCGGAACCCATCTGTTTTCCACCAGAGGGAAAAAGGCAACTTTTCCCAAGGGCCCCAAAAACCCTGGCTTTTCCCGGGAAATTCGGCTTTTGGCTTTGGGTGGGGGGGGTTTAAAAGTGTTTTCTTCTGCCCCCCAAAAACCTGGAAGACAGAAAGGGTGGCGGGTTTAGAGGCCCGCTGAAACGGCGTGCAGGTCGTCAAAACTGGTGGAAGGAGAAAGGGGTTTTAGGATGGGTCTTGGTGGTGTGGTGGTATCGGGCGACGGGGGGAGGTTTAAAAGGGGAAAAGGCTGATCCCTGATCATGGACTCTGAGGGGACTTTGGGCAAGCTGAGGAACGTTTGGTGGTGGCGGAGGAGGAGGGGGGGGAGACAGAGGGTTTTGACAGTGGTTGGGGGCCCCGGGCGTGGTCTGGCCCTTTTTGGCCAAGTTTTTTTCCCTCCATTTAAAACTCATCCCATTGTTTGCTGTGACTAGCCCCCATTTTGGGTTTGGGGGTTTAAACCACCAAAGGGTTTTTGCCTCTACTTATGCGTTTACGGCATAGGGGAATTTTGGGACATCGTTTGGGGGTGAATCAGGGCTTGGTCAAAAAAGGGCCCAAAGGTTGAGAGGCCCGGGCCCTTTTTTAAAACGGCAAATTTAAGCGGGGAAAGGGGGGGGGTTTGCTTGACCGTGGCTGGCGGAATCAAAATCAGCTTTCTTCTGCGACCGCCCTCCCCCTTTTTTTGAGGGGGAAAACCCCGTACTGACACTTTCCCATGTCTTCCCCCGTCCAGTGTTGAAGCGTGCAAAACAAATTCTGCTGAAAAGGGCCCCGTTGGATCCGCAAAGTCGTCATCAAACTTATCAACCAAAAGGTGCTTGGTCGTCCTGACAAAATTTTCATCCAAAGGGGGCTGCGGGCTACAAGCAAAAAAGGGGTGCAAGGCGTTGCGACTTTTTGCCCGGGTTTTTTCCGATTGGGGCCGGCTTCCTTCTCCTCCCCTGATGGCACAGTAACTGGGCGTTTAGAGCGAGAAAATCTCCTCTTTGGCCTTTTTGATCCCTTTTAAAAATGGCCTTCTGACCCCCAAACCCCATTTTTTAAACAAAGGGTCTCCAGAAAAAAGGGGTTATCCACAGTGGTGGGACAAGAGGGTTTACATTTGGGCTGTTCATGTTGGACGGGGTGCTGATGATGCTGAAGCGGGCCCTTTGTGGGCCGTGAATGGGGGGGGACGAGGGAAAGGGAAGACTGCTGGATGGGAGGTTTCATTAAAAAAACTGGGAAAGGGCAGATTGGGGAAAGCTGTTCGTTACTGAGATTCACAGGGCCCTGACCCCGCGATGACAGGCCTGACATTTTCCCGCAACTGACGATCCGCTGGCATGGTGGGTTTTTTGCCCGCACTGGAAGTTGCACCTCCTCGTACCTCTACCTCCATGTCCCACCCCCTCTTTGCTCGCTTTTCCCCTGAATTTTTGCTCCTTTTTCAGAAAAATACAAAATTTTGGGGGGAAGGATATGGAAGAGTTTGGAAAAATCTCTTTTAAAAGGGCGGGCAAATTTTACAGCTATTCTCAAATCCCTCAAAACAAAAAAAAAAATTGCTGGATTCAAATATAAAATGCAAAGTAATCTTTTCAACAAAGCTGCCCTGCGCCAAAAGTGAAAAAAAAAAAACATATCTTAAATGTATTTTTTTGGATAATTAAGGGTTTTTTTGGGGGACCTATCAATTCCCCTGTGGTGACTATAAAATTGCTGTATTCAAATTTAAGGGGTAAGCTGCCTCAATTTTAAAAAAAGCTTTTAGTGCGCCCAAAATAAAAAAAACAGTTTCTGTTATGTTTTTTGGGTTTTAAAACAAGAAAATTTTTGGACCTTTTAATTCACCTTTTGGTGACTATTAAAAAAGGGTGGGTTTTAGATTTAAGTGCAAACTGCCTCAATTTAACCAAAAACTTTAGTGCGCCCAAAATCAAAAAAACAAGTATCGTTATGAAATTTGTATTTTAAACAAGATATTTTTTTGGGACCTTTTTAATTCACCTGTGGTGTTTTAAAAATTTCTTATTCAGATTTAAATGCAAGCTGCCTCAATGAACAAAACTGTAGTGGCCAAAGTTTTAAAAAACCGTATCTGTTATGTTTGTATAATAAAAAGATATTTTTTGGGACCTTTTTAATTAAACCTTTTGGGGACTATAAAAAATTTCTGGATTTTAAATTTAATGCAAGGTGGTATATTAACAAAAAGGGGGGGAATGGGCAAAAATTTAAAATTTAACACCTATTTGAAAAGTATTTCTTTTTTTTAAAAAAAAGTGGGTTTTTGGCACCTAACAAAGGGGACCCCGCAGTTTCTAGAAAAAAATGTGTATCCCTTTTGGTTCAGGCCCGCCCCAAAATTTTTGGAAAAATTTAAACAGAAAATGTTCCCAAAAAATAAAGCTATTGCAATGTCTACCTAAGTCTTGGTGAATTTTTTCCCGTTTTTTTATAGAGCTTGTTGTGTTTGCCCCCCGGGGAAACCCCCCCTCCCCCGCTCCCCCCCCCGACTTTAACAGGGGGGTTAGTGCTCCTTTAAAAAAATTTTCTTCCCAACTATATAAAATCTTCCAATCTTAATCTAACTAAATTTTTTAAAGGGTCACAGCTAATTGTAGAGGTTTCTCTGTGAAGAAATATAAAATTTCGCTTTGGGTGTTTTGGACAAAGCAGAGCGCACGTCCTTTGCTTGAGCTTTAGAGACTTTAGGGGGGGAAAAAAGGAAAAAAAGCTGGGTTTATGTAAAACCAAAGGGGTTTTATGTGATTTTTCCAGCCCAAACGCAACCATACACCCTCCCAGTTTATGGGCCTTGCACACACATTCACCCCGCTCTATTCTGGGGAAGCTGATTTTCTGGGGGCCAAAATGAAAGGAAAAAGCCGAAAATGGCGCGATCTTTTAAAAGTTTATGCACAAAATTTTTAATAAATTATCGCATGATCTAAAAAATCCGGGTCACCATTTAAAAACTGTGCCGGGTTTCAAATTTGTCGATAATAATCGGCCCCAAAACTAATTTGTTGTCTCTCAAGTTATAGGGTAAGGAAATTTTTTACACCATAATTCCGTTTTGGAAACTCCCTTTCGGTTTTTTTTTTGTTGATCCATAGGGAACAATATTCCGAATAAAGTACTGTTACGATACATATTTTTTGAGGTTGCAGTTTAATTTTCTGGAGATTTGGGGGTTTCCCTTTAAAGGGGGGGGTGTGAACGAAGCCTCACTTCTTTACTAGTCTACTATTGTAACTTGAAAACGTAAATCCATTAAAAACTAGGAATTGGTTCCAAGGCTATAAAATGTCATCTCCAAAATGAGGATAAAAACTATATTAATGGGGGAAAAACGTTACGAATTTCATATCGTAAGTTTTTAAAGCCCTAAAATTCATAAAGAACTTTCTGACAGTTGGAAATCACCTATAATAAGAAAAGGAGCCCTTTTTCGGGGTTTCCCGTATTGCCACATTGTAATAGAAAAGTAAAATTGATCCCCCCTTACTTTGTGTTTTTGGGCAGTTCAATGGTTCAGGTAAAGAGAAAACTGCAGGAAGTACTGCACAGTATAGTAAAGGGGGTACGAAAAACCGTCATGGGTTTTTTCTTTAGGAAAATATGGGTGGTTTACAATAAAGTCCCAAAAGCGTTTGGGCTGGATTTCCCCATCTAGTAACCCCTGCTGGATGTGGATGTTTTGGGTATATTTAAAGTTTTAAGAAGAAAAATGGTTTTTTGCTTCACAAAAAAAAAAAAACCGAATGTTTCAAAAAAGCATTAAAAGGGGTTGGGTTTCCACGTTTTTTTTTATGTGTGATCTGGTGCATAACGTGTGCATTTTATGCATCAAAAAGGCACCTCACTATCCCATTGTCTTCAATGGGATATGTGCTGCAGATTTTTGCAGTTACAAATTTTATATCTGTGCTGTGTAAACAAAATAAAGTGCTGCTGTTAATAAATGGACTTGTTTATTGGATGTGGGGAATCTGTGTCCTTTAAACAGTGTCCTTTAGACGAAGTCAAATCCTTGTGAAGAAAGAGAAATATAATTCAGAAAATGAGGTTGTGCCTTGGGTTTCTGCCATGTGAATCGTGTGTGATGATCAGTTGCTATGTGCAACATAGCTTTTCTTTTTAAACGGTTTCCTAAATCGCCTCCTGTACATTGAATGTGACTTCAGGTTACAGTGGCTCAGGAATAAACACTGTTGAGCACATTTATCAATACTGTCTAATACACAAACAGTATAAACTTGGACTGGACAGTCTTAAAAAAAATCCAAAATTTTATAGTGCTAAAAAAATCGGGGCAATTTTGACTCTCTATTTAAGTTTCACCCTTTTTAGTTGGATTTTTATGCGTATAGCAGCAAAATGTTGGCCCTTTTTTTTGGAACTTTTAAAGGGGTTTCCATTTAAAACCATACCCCTATGCCTAAAACTACGCCCTTTTCCTAAGTCCAAGCCCCTTTTGTTGGTTTAGGACAGGGGTCTAGTAATGCCCCAAAAAAAAATAATTAAAAGTAAATGTGAAGCATATATGCAAGTGTTTTGGCACAAATGCCGTAATAAATGTACCACTATGTATTGAGGGCATTCTAACCTGTGGCCACTGTAACTTGAGGTACCATTGATATAAGTTCATTACAAAAAATGCTGGTTGGTTTTTGTCTCCCTTTAAAAATGTGATTGAATATAGTTTACTATTTTTGAATGTTAGTTTTCCCTTTTCATGGCCCTGCTGTTGAATTATATTTTTCATACTGCCTGTCTTTAATTTAGGTTATTTTTTTTTATTATTTTTTTAATGTATTCCTTTTTTGTGATCAGTCAATTCAGGAGTCCTGAACTTTTAATAGATTTGTTTAATTCTCTTAATAACGGGTTGTGGTTTTGACTGATTTGCCCCTTGGATGTCAGTGGTTGCATAATTTAATTATTGTCACGGCCTAGTTTGCCCGCTCCCTTTTCTTTGTCAAGCTGCAAAACCCCCTTTTCTATCCGCGCCCGTTTTGTTTGGGGCGTCCCCCTTCCCTTCCCGCAGCTAAAACCTTGCTTCGAGTCATCTGCTGTCTTTGCTCATCAACCATTAGTTTTCCTTAAAATAAAAATTTGGGGGGGAGTTTTGAATGGTTTTTAAAATTTAAAAAAAAAATTAATAATAATAATGTAATTCAACAAGGTCTATGAAGCTTTTATAAAACGCCTAGGAAATGTTATATTTCACATCCAATCTCCGACTAAACACAACACATATGCCATCTAAGTGATATATCAATGTGAGTAAAGCACATTGCCCCTAAACTTAATGCATTGCATTTCTCTTGGGAAGTATAGCCCAACTGATAACTTTCATAATCATATCGACACAGCAAGTGACTACATTCATAATGTCTAATTATATGTCTACAATTACGTTGATAAGAATGGTCACGAATAGTGTTGATCAAACTGTTCTAGAAAAGTTAAGTTCTAGTAGTACTTCTCTAATTTGTAGAACTCGAACCGAACATTTTACAGTTCATTTGAGTAAAGATCTAGTTCTAGTTCGACACGCCATTTTCAGTTTTGTTTTCGACGGCTTTCTGCCCTTTTGACGGCCATCCAATCAGTGCAGAGCACAGAGAAGTATCAAAAATGTCATCATTGAGGTGTAATGCTCTCATTGGCTGCTATTTGGTGACATTTGCAGGCTCACATAACACCTTACTCTCATATACATGGATATATATTATACAGAGTGCTTGGATTAGCTAAATCATACTCAGTGCCCAAAAGTTCAATTTTTGCAGTTTGGGGGGTTCAGTAATTGTATAACACTCCATCTCCAAATCTCCTATGTGTCAAAGGGACTTTTGCTCCCCCCTCCAGAATGCAGAGCCCAATAGCAGCTGCTACAGCTACAACTCCTATAGCTACGCCCCTGCTTGTAAGCTGTCCTCATCTTTTCAGTAAGCCATTGAAAGGAATGAAGTATTTTAGCCTCTCAATTTTTTTCTGTCACTCCTAGAGCCAAATTTTCTTCACTAAGTTGTTCCATGTATCCATTTACTGTTATGGATGGTAATTCCAGCTTCTCCTCACCTATTTAGGTAGAGCAATTAACCAGAACTTCTTCTCCCATAGACTTTAATAGGGTTCAAAGTTCGAAGTTCGAGTTGAAATAGACCTTCGAACCAAACTCTCAAAAGTTCAAGGTTCTAATTGAACTAGAACTTTTTACTGTTCACTCAACACTAGTCATGAATTAAGATTATAAACTATATCAGAAAGATAGATAATGTTATAGAACTTTACCTTATTTTATAACTGATTCACAATACCTGACATGCAGAGCTTCACCACAATAATACGTAAATCTCCATCAACCCACATGTGTTCACTGAAGTAATATTAATTTAAGGCTAATAATATACATTTAATAAAATAAGGATATAATTTAATGTACATAATGCTCAAATAAGAAACTTTATTGGAGACGTGTATGTAACTGAACTAGGTATTGACTGCTGTAAGTGGCCAAATGCTATAGGAAGAAATTCCAGTTTTTAGTCCTTGGTTTGATTTTATAACCATCTTTATATTTTTTTTAAACTGAATTCATAGACCTTCATATAGTTTAAATGTTATAGTATTCTAATACAAATATATAGTGTTCATCAGTCTATCTGGTATATTGGAGAGCATAAGAGTAACACATTCTCATAACTGATGAACTCCTGTTTGGCACGGAAACTTTGATTCCCATAGACATTTGTAAGTCAGTAAACCAACTTCTGAACTGTGAATTTCCCTGGCTCAGAAAAAATCAGATAATCCAAGCATCATTTTGGAGTTTGCCTTCACTTCTGCCTCTACCACGTAGTTGTTATAAAATTACCCAACACATACCTTTATCTAGGACAGTATTACGACACTTTCAAATGAGTTATGTAACACAACATATGCACACATAAAACCACTATTTACCTTTGTCAAAGTCTACTTTTTAGTACAGTATTACTTGTTTATATTTTTACAAACATAATTTCATTGAACATTAGCATGGCTTCATTTTCTAGAATCAAAAATGGAGATCTTTAAAGCATATGAAAGCTCTCAGGCTCAGTTCGTAGAATTGAAAGGGGGTGTCCAAATAAATATTAATTTAATCTGTTAGGTCATGCAAAGAGTTTTCTACTGAAATCAATTAAAAAAATATTCCTGGGTTTACATATTTTTAAATACTTGTTATGGCAATCTCGGTGTTCTTCTCATCCCCAGTCAGAATGTCCGCTACATGTTTGGAAAGATTACTGCTTATAGAGCACGGGTGTCAAACACAAGGCCCGTGGGCCAAATCCGGCCTGTTGCCTTGTGTTACCTGGCCCGGCACTTGTAGCTGAGCTGTGCGCCGCAGCACCTGCTTCACTCAGTGAGACAGGAGGAGGCAGCACAGCTCACACAGTGAGCTCAGCGGGTGGGGGCGGCAGCTCAGTGCACAGGAGAAGAGCACTGACTGCCTGGCTCCGCCTGCTCAGTGCTCCGGCGCAGGCCTGGCAGGATGCTGAGCAGATGAGCTTCCTGCCTGGCAAGAAGATACCTGCTCCTGCGGAGGATTGTTCCATTAGACTGGTAAGTGGCTTCACTACTGGGGCTTTACCAGCTAGTCCTGTACCTCCGCACCAGGCCCTATGAGATAACCCCCACCCCAGGTCTTACCAATTAGCCCAGTTAACCCCTCTCTCCCCTCTGGGCCTTAACAGCTAGCCTGCCTCCCCATGGTCCTTCACATCTGGCCTGCTTCCCCCATGGGCCTCCACATCTGACCTGGCTTCCCCTGGGCCTCCAAATCTGACCTGCCTCCCCCCTGGGCCTCCAACTATGACCTGCCTCCCCCCTGGGCCCCCACATCTGGACTGCCTCCCCCCTGGGCCACCACATCTAGCCTGCCTCCCCCATGGGCCACCACATTTAGCATGCCTCCCCCATGGGCCTCACCATTTAGCCTGCCTACCCCTGGGACTCCACATATGACCTGCCTCCACATCTGGCCTGCCTACACATATGGGCCTTCACATCTGGCCTGCCTCCCCCTTGGGGCTCCACATCTGAACTGGCTTCCCCCTGGGTCTCCAAATCTGACCTGCCTCCCCCCTGGGCCTCCAAATCTGAAGTGCCTCCCCCCTGGGCCTCCACATCTGGCCTGCCTCCACCCTGGGCCACCACCTCTAGCCTGCCATCCCCATGGGCCACCACATCTAGCCTGCATCACCCATGGGCATCACAAGTGAGACTGCCTACCCAAGGGACTCCACATATGACCTGCCTCCACATCTGGCCTGCCTCCACATATGGGCCTCCACATCTGACCTGCCTCCGCGCTGGGCCGCCATATCTAGCCTGCCTCCCCCATGGGCCTCACCATTTAGCCTGCCTCCCCCTGGGCCTCCACATCTGGCCTGCCTCCACATACAACCTGCCTCCCTCTGGGCCTCCACATCTGGCCTGCCTCCCCCCTGGCCCTCCACATCTGACCTGCCTCTCCCTGGGCCTCACCATCTAGCCTGCCCCCCCTGGGACTCCACATCTGGCCTGATTCCCCCAGGGGCCGCCACATCTGACCTGCCTCCCCCCTGGGCCTCCATATCTGACCGGCCTCCACATCTGGTCTGCCTACACATCTGGCCTGCCTCCACCTGGACCTCCACATCTGGCATGCCTCCCCCCTGGGCCTCCACATCTGGACTGCCTCCCCCTGGGCCTCCACATTTGGCCTGCATCCCCCAGGACTTCCACATCTGACCTGCCTCCCCCGGGGCCTTCACATCTGGCCTGCCTCCATATCTGGCCTGATTTAACCTGGGCCTCCACATCTGGCCTGCTTCCCCCTGGGCCTCCTCATCTGACCTGCCTCCCCCCAGGTCTTCCACATCTGGCCTGCCTCCCCCCTGGGCATCCACATCTTGCCTGCCTCCATATCTGGCCTGCCTTCACAGCTTGTCTGCCTCCCCCCTGGGCCTCCACATCTGGCCTGCCTCCATATCTGGCCTGCCTCCACATTTGGCCTGCCTCCCCCCTGGGCCTCCACATCTGGCCTGCCTCCCCCGGGCCTCCACATCTGGCCTGCCTCTACAGCTGGCCTGCCTCCACATCTGACCTGCCTCCCCCCTGGACCTCCACATCTGGCCTGCCTTCCCCCTGGGCATCTACATCTGACCTGCCTCCCCCCTGGGCCTCCACATCTGGCCTGCCTCAATATCTGGCCTGCCTCCACATTTGGCCTGCCTCCCCCCTGGGCCTCCACATTTGGCCTGCCTCCCCCTGGGCCTCCACATCTGGTCTGCCTCCACTTCTGGCCTGCCTCCCCCTGGTCCTCCACATCTGGCCTGCCTCCCCCCTGGACCTCCACATCTGGACTGCCTCCCCCCTGGGCCTCCACATTTGGCCTGCATCCCCCCTGGGCCTCCACATCTGGCCTGCCTCCCCCTGGGCCTCCACATCTGGCCTGCCTCCACATTTGGCCTGCCTCCCCCCTGGGCCTCCACATCTGGCCTGCCTCCCCCTGGGCCTCCACATCTGGTCTGCCTCCACATCTGGCCTGCCTCCCCCTGGACCTCCACATCTGGCCTGCCTCCCCCTGGACCTCCACATCTGGCCTGCCTCCCCCCTGGACCTCCACATCTGGCCTGCCTCCCCCCTGGGCATCCACATCTTGCCTGCCTCCATATCTGGCCTGCCTTCACAGCTTGTCTGCCTCCCCCCTGGGCCTCCACATCTGGCCTGCCTCCATATCTGGCCTGCCTCCACATTTGGCCTGCCTCCCCCTGGGCCTCCACATCTGGCCTGCCTCCCCCACGGGCCTCCACATCTGGCCTGCCTCCACAGCTGGCCTGCCTCCACATCTGACCTGCCTCCCCCCTGGACCTCCACATCTGGCCTGCCTTCCCCCTGGGCATCTACATCTGACCTGCCTCCCCCCTGGGCCTCCACATCTGGCCTGCCTCCCCCCTGGGCCTCTACATCTGTCCTGCCTCCCCCCTGTGCCTCCACATCTGACCTGCCTCCCCCCTGGACCTCCACATCTGGCCTGCCTTCCCCCTGGGCATCTACATCTGACCTGCCTCCCCCCTGGGCCTCCACATCTGGCCTGCCTCCCCCCTGGGCCTCTACATCTGACCTGCCTCCCCCTGTGCCTTCACATCTGACCTGCCTCCCCCCGGGGGCTCCACACCTGGCCTGCCTCCCCCCGGGCCTCCGCATCTGGCCTGCCTCCCCCCTGGGCCTCCATATTTGGCCTGCCTCCCCCCTGGGCCTGCACATCTGGCCTGCCTCCTCTCTGGGCCTCCATATCTGGCCTGCCTCCCCCATGGCCACCACATCTGACCTGCCTCCCCCTGGGCCTCCACATCTGACATGCCTCCCCCCTGGGCCTCCATATCTGACCTGTCTCCGCCCTGGGCCTCAACATCTGACCTGTCTCCATATCTGGCCTGCCTCCACATCTGGCCTCCCTCCCCCTGGGCCTGCACATCTGGCCTGCCTCCCCCCTGGGCCTCTACATCTGACCTGCCTCCCCCTGGGCCTCCACATCTGACCTACCTCCCCCTGGGCCTCCATATCTGACCTGCCTCCCCATTTGACCTGCCTCCCCCCTGGACCTCCATATCTGGCCTGCCGTCCCCCTGGGCCTCCTACATCTGACCTGCCTCCCCCTGGGCCTCCACATATGACCTGCCTCCCCCTGGGCCTCCACATCTGGTCTGCATCCATATCTGGCCTGCCTCCCCCCTGGGCCTCCACATCTGGCCTGCCTCCCCCCTGGGCCTTCAAATCTGACCTGCCACCCCCCTGGTCTTCCACATCTGGCCTGCCTCCCCCCTGGGCCTCCACATCTTACCTGCCTCCCCCCTGGGCTCACACATCTGGCCTTAGTCCATATCTGGCCTGCCTCCCCCCGGGCCTCCAAATCTTGTCTGCCTCCCCCCCTGGGCCTTCATATCTGGCCTGCCTCCCCCCTGGGCCTCCATATCTGTCCTGCCTCGACATCTGACCTGCCTCCCCCCTGGACCTCCACATCTGGCCTGCCTTCCCCCTGGGCCTCTACATCTGACCTGCCTCCCCCTGGGCCTCCACATCTGACCAGCCTCCCCCTGGGCCTCCACCTCAGGCCTGCATCCATCTCGGGCCTGCCTCTCCCCGGGCCTCCACGTCTGGCCTGCCTCCCCCCTGGGCCTCCAAATCTGGCCTGTGCTCCAAATCTGACCTGCCACCCCCCTGGTCTTTCACATCTGGCCTGCCTCCCACCTGGGCCTCCAAATCTGGCCTGAGTCCATATCTGGCCTGCCTCCCCCGGGCCTCCACATCTTGTCTGCCTCCCCCCTGGGCCTTCACATCTGGCCTGCCTCCATATCTGGCCTGCCTCCCCCCTGGTCTTCCACATCTGACCTGCCTCCCCCCTGGGCCTCTACATCTGACGTGCCTACCCCTGTGCCTCCACATTTGACCTGCCTCCACCCTGGGCCTCCACATCTGACCTGCCCCCCTTGGCCTCCACATCTGACCTGCCTGCCCCTGGGCCCCTCTCACTCTGGCCTGCCTCAATATTTTGCCTGCCTCCCCCCTGGGCCTCCAGATCTGGCCTACCTCCATATCTGGCCTGTCTACCCTCTGGTCTTCCACATCTGGCCTGCTTCCCACCTGGTGTTCCACATCTGACCTGCCTCCCCCCTGGGCCTCCACTTTTGACCTGCCTCCCCCCTGGGCCTCCACATCTGGCCTGCCTCCCCCCTGGGCCTCTACATCTGACCTGCCTCCCCCCTGGGCCTCTACATCTGACCTGCCTCCCCCCTGGGCCTCCACATCTGACCTGCCTCCCCCCTGGGCCTCCACATCTGGCCTGTCTCCAGATCTGGCCTGCATCCCCCCTGGTCTTCCACATCTGACCTGCCTCCCCCCTGGGCCTCCACATCTGACGTGCCTCCCCCTGGGCCTCCACTTCTGACCTGCCTCCCCCCTGCGCCTCCACATCTGGCATGCCTTCCCCCTGGGCCTCTACATCTGACCTGCCTCCCCCTTGGCCTCCACATCTGACCTGCCTCCCGCCTGGGCCTCCACATCTGGCCTGCCTCAACATCTGGCCTGCCTCCCCCCTGGGCCTCCACATCTGGCCTACCTCCATATCTGGCCTGCCTCCCTTCTGGGCCTCTATATCTGGCCTGCCTCCCAACTCGTGTTCCACATCTGACCTGCCTCCCCCCTGGGCCTCCACATCTGACCTGTCTCCCCCCTTGGCCTCTACATCTGACCTGCCTCCCCCCTGGGCCTCCACATCTGGCCTGCCTCCACCCGGGGCCTCCATATCTGGCCTGCCTCCCCCCTGGGCCTCCATATCTGGCCTGCCTCCCCCCTGGGCCTCCACATCTAACCTGCTTCCCCCTCCCTGGGCCTCACCATCTTCCTGATTACCAACAAAGGGCTGATTGTAACAGTTATACTGTACAAATGAAACTACTCCTTAATAGCTCACTTAACTGTTAAGGAGAAGTTACATTTACATAGTTCTAAAATGATGTCGGCCCTTTAAGGTACGCCATGAGGCCGATGTGGCCCCCGGTGAAAACGAGTTTGACACCCCTGCTATAGAGTATGTGATTCTTATTTGCAGAACAGCAGGACAAGAAAAACTCTACTGTTCATGTATAAGAGTATCAAGTGGACTTACTGAACTACTGAGCATGTGTGACCACCAGCAACCTAAAGTGGACATTTTGGGCTACATGTATGAACAGGTCAGTTTCACTTTTCTGGCGTTAAATACACCAAAATTGAGCGTTCTGCCTTTTTTCTCTATTTATAGCACATCATTCAGGCTTGTTTGGCGCACTGTGCCCCCCATGTAGGGGCGTTCTGGGGGTTTGTTACACCACATTCGTAATATTAGACACATTTCTGAATGTGGGATGGCAAAACGAGGCGCGTTACTGCTCGAACAGTCAGACCAATTTAAATGTGGTCTGTCTCGGCCTGAATAGTCGTAATGGAACTAAATGTCTCTTATTTCTCAACTTTTACCAGTAAAATAATAAAAAGTAATTTATGATAATTACCAAACTATATAAAATTAAATTACATACATTTAATAATAAATTATATAATATAAAATAAATCTAAAATTATATAATATCCCAAAAATATAAATCTCCTATGAAATGTATTTAAAATTAATATAATATAAAATTAATTTAAGTAATTAAGTAATATAAATTAAGTAATATAAATTAATGAAACCAATACAGCATCTACCATAAATCCCATTCTCAATTAACTGTTTTAGCGGCCACTATGGAATATTGGCATTCATCTATACACGTATTACTAATGTGCCAAAGTATCATGGCACTCCAAACATATACGCTAGATGCCTCAAGCCTTTGTCGCCATTTACGAACACATATTCACCACTTTCATATATTCAGGCCCATTATACACTGAAATAAAGATGGAAAATTGTGTTGAGGTTCCAAGTTTCATAAATGTCGCCCTTTAAGGCCGTGTTCACAGGCTTTTCAAAGCGGTTTGTGCGCCGTATGAGCGCACAAAAACCGCCTGGAATACGGGGCGGGCAGGGCCAGCGCGGCGGGGGCGCCGCCCCCCGGCCCATAAAAATGCATTTTTTAGGGGCCTCCGCGCCGTAAAAAATGTGATGTCCTTTCTCCCCCCGCGGCGGATTTCCGAGCGGGGGGAGGAGGGATTCCACTGTTCTCAAGGGAACGGGGATTACCGTAATGACCCCCACGGATTCGCCGTTTTGAAGCGAAAAAATCCGGGGGGAAATAGGGCGCCAATCCGTGGGCAAAAACCTGTGAACGGGGCCTAAGAGGGAGATAAACAAACACAAGGTATCACCATAATAAATCTATAAAAGCAATATATAGACAGTAGAGCATTGTTGTAAAGAATTACATCTGAAACCTTGTTATGTTTTATGAAATCTAATTCAGGAACATAATACTAAATAATGGGATGACATAAATCTTCCAGGACTTCAATGTCCTAATTTAATTACAATATTATACCTTTTCACAATATTTTATTATTCATGTTCTTCAAACTTCCCTTAAAACAGCTATGCACAAGACATTGTGATGTGTTTTGGTGGCATATTTTGCAAACTTTGTTCTGACTTTAATTTTTTCATGTACTGTCAAGGGAAAAAATATGTTAATGATATGTTAATGCGCAGAGTTAAATATTTTTAAATCCACATACACATCTTTTTTCCCTTGCAATTTTTTTCCTGCATACAAATTGTCACAAAATAAAACAATATATGTGACAAAAAGCACTAAAAATGCTTAAAAATTATGGTGGGTTTTAAGTTTTTAAAAGCGAAAAAAAGGAAGATTTAAAGGGAAGTTTTAAATAGATTCTCTTATGAGCATTATTTGTATTTCTTAATCAGACCATATGTATTATATTAAAAAAAGGCCTAATTAGTCAATTACGCATAACGACAAAAAATTAATGTGTATCAAAATATCCTTGAGCCTAAAATTCCAAAAACAGACGTCAGGTGACAGAAAGACAGACTTGTTGATTTTCAGCACTGCCTATTCTTTTTTCCCCTGAAATATGAGCCACTGTCAGTAGTGTCTAGAGGCACATTCCCTCTCTCTCTTGAAATTAAGAGCATTTTTTGGGGCTTTTTGGGAATTTTAAAAGGGAAACCAGGGAGTTTGCACCTGAAGAGTGAATTCTGAGTACATAATGTGTATGCCCAATTTTTGAAAATGTGCAAAAATCACCAGAAGTTATTGGTTGTTCACGAACATAAAGCCAATTTGTCACTGGTGTGCTTTAAAAGATGATCACCAAATAGAGGAATACAATATTACAAGCATTGGAAAAATTACACTTAAAATGGAAGAGAGATCTGAAGTTGGAGGCAGCAAATGTTAAAATAAAAATATAAAAAAAAAATAGCAGAGAAGACGCAAATAAAAAGTTGAATTATTAAGTTGATATGCCACAGAATAAAAAAAAAATAGTACACATATGCCCGCATCAGACATATTGATCCCACCAGAGGGAACTGTCAGGTGGGGCTACCCATCATCAGTTAGGTACAAGAAAAATAATATTCCAAAATAAACCAAGATATAGTATATCCCTGTCAGTAATTTCAATGTAGGGTTTTCCATGTTTAATTTTTTGGGTTCAAAAAATGGGCTTGTAAGGAAAATTTTTTTTACTTAAAAAATAAAACATAAAATTGTAGTTACCAACCAACATTACTAAACTATTAGTACCCAAACAAATAAAACCATAGCTTAAAAATAAAACTTTTTTAACATGTTGTCAAAAAAAAATCTCCCAGTTTTCTTGTTGTTTTGCAACAAAATAGGAACAAGTGGATAAAGGTCATCTTTTGACTAATAGTCATACCATGTATAGTAATAAATGAATTCTGACAGATAATATTGAATAACCATTGCGTCCCATATTACATTTAATAAAAGACACAATACAATTTGTGGTTATTTGTCAACTTGACAATAATAAATGAGCACTAGAAACATAAGCATTTGATAAAGTATATTTGCGGTTTTCTGCCTTGAATTACAATATAACTCATCCTACTACATAAAGGAAGTATTATGGCACCAAAACAAGAACTCACTAGTTTAGTTTTCTTTGAGCTAAAAGTCTGGATGAGTACATGCTACCAATGATAATTTTCTGTTTTCTTTGGGGAATAGGATTTAGCTTTTAGTGAGTGAAATGGGCTTTAGAGGCGGACACATTTAAAACTGGGCTTTTTTTTGTAAAACCCCGTGGGTGTTTTTATTTTTTTTTTTGGTTTGTTTGGGCTTTTTGTCTCTATATTTCTATTAGACAAGACACATGCATTTATTATGGCTCCTGAAATGAAAACACTTTTCTGACTCAAAATATTCCTATTTCTTTTTAAATGCTATTTAGAATATCACAATGTGTGAAAAGGCATGACAATTTATTTATTGAAGAAGTAATTTAGGATTTACCACTTTTAGACAACATTTTCTTTTGTTACTAAAATTGTGGCCCAAAATTAAGGGCCCCAAGGGCAATTGACTTGCATGACAACTCCATTGATGCAATAAATCCAAACTTTAAACAAATTCCACCCCGACAGGAAAATGCAGTCAGTGGCTGCAGTTGTGGACCAAAACATTTGTTTTGATGTGTGGTATTGAGAGATTTAAGGGCAGTGTTGATGAATATGTGATAATGGGCATGAGGCTTGTGTATGCTGGGCCTTAATAACGGAACAGCTCCACACCTTAAGGGTACCTTTTCTAAAGGGTTCTTAAAGAGTTATTCCAACAGAGCATTTTTAAAAATGGTTGCCATCAATTCTATAAAAAGGGGTTTTTCCAGGGTGAAGATCCTTCAATCCGTCTCACTTGGTGAGATGACCTCCGGGAGATCACGGGAAAAGTTGTCCAAAAGTTACCAAAAAAAACCCAAGCTCACTGGCCCCCCCTGCTTCGATGAATGGATTTTGGGCACCAAGTAGCACAGAAGCATGATGTTTCAGTAGCTCCCCTTCACTTCTATAAGCATTACAGTATAACCAGAGTTATGGAAACAAGAGTAAACAACAAGCTCAGGCTGTTCTGTATAAATAACTTCTTTATTTAATCTCTACTTCCATGGGGAAGAAACCTCTTCACTTTTGGGAGGGGGAAAGGGGACACCATTTTTGGTTGATAGGGTTTTTCATTTTGGTTTAAGACAGAAATAACCCTCTAGAATTGCTAGATACCCTTTTTTTTTTTGGGGAGGGTCAAAAAAAAAATCAATTTTCAACATTTTGTCGCAATATTTTAAAAAAACCATTAACAAATTTTTTGTTTTCTTTTGCCCAAAATTTTCAATCATCTGGTTCCCTTTTGGGCAAAAATAGAAGAGGTAATATGGTAACCTTTAAACGACAAAAGGGGGATCTTTTTTTTCGACTCGTTTGTTGATATACATGCATGTTACAAGATTCAGCTTTATTTTTACCTCCTCAGAACTTCAACATCTTGTTGTAACCATGTAAGGTTAACCCCTTATAAAACTTTTTTTTTTTTGTCCAAACAGACTGTGATGTGAATGTTCTTTGCAAAACTAAACTTACCACAAAACATTGGCTCAATGGCATGATTTTAGCCGCTGGCAGTTAAATGAAACAAGTAGTTGAAAAATTGAAAAGTGTACATATTGCAACAAATGTATTACCACATGACCCTTTCTTGATATCATCACTCTCCCACTGGCTAAAATGATGGCACTAAGGGCCACATGTATGAAAACTAAGTCTAAAACTCACTTGGTTGCCCATAACAACCAATCAGGGCGCCCCTTTACTTTCATATAGTGCTCTGGAAAAATGAGAGGAGCACTCTGATTGGTTGCTATGAGCAACATAGCTTTACATCTAGACAGTTTTCATACATGTGGCCCTAATTGTTTGTCATGGTGAATGCTGAGTAGAGATGCAACACTTGTCTCTCAATTAGCCTAGTTTACTGTCAAAGTTTTGGTATTTGGGAGCATTTTTGCTCTTAATTTGTTTTGTTTTTTAGTTTTTAAGCATGTTTTAAGCTGCTATAACCAGATCTTAGTTAAAATTTCTATGCAAATATGTCTACATACACAGCATTTTGGTTTGTCACACTTGAAGGGAATTACCATCTGAAACATGTATGGCATATCTTCAGGATATTCCATTAAAGTCTTGTAGGTGTAGGTCCTCTGTCCTTGATATGCACTTGTTTTGAAAACGGGGCCTCCTCCTCTTATATGCCACAAGGTTTTGAGAACAATACATTTATTGTGTTCAGCTGTCCCAGAGCTTTTATTGAATTGAATGGAGAGAGTGTCTATCTCAGAAATTGGACAACTCTCTGTTCTATGCAGCTGCTGCACAAGATAGAAAAGGGGACATTCTAGAGATAGCATCACTTCCTGCGATGGGACCTGCACTTATAAGACATTTATGGCATCGAAATGCCGCATGTTGTGTGTGGGAACACAAACCAAAAAAGGACATTAAAAAATAATAAACAATATTCAAACTACATTTTTAATGTGTATAAAAACTCTAGTAAAAGCACTATATAAAAAATACATTAAAAAGTCACTTTTTTCTAAATATGTCTAAATGATGGCCACTTCAGTGACGGTCAAGTCAGGTCTCCTCTGCACTCCACTTTTACTAACAGACATGGTGTAACCAGTGATAAACTCTGGAGAAATGCTGAAGAGAAAAAAGCAGTAAGTGAAGCTATGAACACATATATAATATATATATATATATATATAAATATATATATTTTATATAAAATATATATATATATATATATATATATATATATATATATATATACATTCCTTCTGCTTTCCTATGCCTTACAGTCTATGGCTAAAATGTTCACATCAGCTGCTTCATTGTAGGTTTCTATCTTTGCTTGGTTGCTTTTAAATTGCTCTTAGCTCTCCATCCCCTCTGAACTTATATAGCTCAAGCAGAACATCTGTACTTCAGGCTGTTCACTGTGCACCTCTGAAAAATCTTGGTGCACAAGACAGCCAACTAGAAATAGAGTTAAAAGTTGGAAAAAATATACCAGAGCTGAGCATGAATACTGTTGGGAGAGAAAAGTAATCATTTGAAAAATAGTACATTTCTCTAGGGTATTCCGACCATGAAGAATTGAATCCCTGATTGATCCCTGAGGGTGTCAGAGGATATGTAAGCATGGTCAACAGAGTGGAAAACCAGTGAGTGTCAGCACGCAAAATTATCATAAAATAAAATTACTGTCAATTCTCTAAAGGCATATTCAGCCTCACACCACAGAAATAGTGGTGACCTTCTTTAGTACTATATGTATATCTATCTATCTATCTATCTATCTATCTATCAAATAAATAAAATATGTAAGATAGATAGATAGATAGATAGATAGATAGATAGATAGATAGATAGATAGATAGATAGATAGATAGATAGATATACATATATATATACACACACAGTGGGAATGGGTAAATTAAGTATTTGATACATGGGCGATTTTGAAATTCTGACTCTCGCAGGCTGTCGGTTTTTCTTTAAGAGGCCCTTCTACTCTGTACTCATGACCTGTATAAATTACACCTGTTTGAACAGATAGAACATTGTAATAGTTCATAGTAAGTGGCCATAAGTTGAGTAAAAAGTGCAAGAAAGAGATGGGATGGAAAAGCATGCGTATGTCTGAATCTTATTTACTGCTGAAAGTTAATAAAGTTAATAATGTTAAAAGAAGTCCCATTTCCTAGGTTTGGAGCAATACAGTTTCTTGTTCCTGTCTCTTTTTTTTGTTTTTGGTGGGGAGTTAGTTTTAAATTTATGAAAACTTCTAAAATAACAAAATGTGACGGGCTTAAAGTTCCCACAATTTAAAGTACATATGCCTTTAAAGTCCAATGAAAACATTTATTAGCTTATTACGCATAGAAAACTGAAAATAATTCACATAAACAAAAACCCCTTAATTTTAACACAACTGAATCTAAATAAGCAGTAAAAGGGGTTTTATCGTTTGAAGCTTTCGTAGACTTTAGCTGATTCTATCAGTTTAAAATACAAGGGTGAATTTTCCTCCGCCGGATTATTCTACCCTCCTGGAATTTTGTACACATCTGTTTGCAGGGAAGGGAGAGGACTCAACTTTGTACCCTCCCCCATGCTCGGGCGCAGGGGTCTCAGCTTCTGGTGCAGAGTTCCAGCTCCAAGCTGCACAACCCTTTAACCAGTACCTCGTATTGGTTAATTGCTGTTATACACACGCCTAACTATGAAGAAAGTGTAGAAAGCTCCTTCCCCCCCTCCCTCCCTCTCGTTCGGGCGGGAAAAGAGCTGAGGGTAAAAGGCTGTTATAGGGGAAGGAACATAGGGTATAAGACTGTGTTTTTTTGGGGGAAGAGTGAACTTGCAGTTTCCCCCAGTAAATAGAACTACACGGGAGACAAGAAACGAGACACCGTTACACACCACCCATCTCAGCAGCTCTTTTTTCCTCAAAGCTCAGAGGTGAGTAAACACAAGTGGCGGGCACCAAATCACAGCGCAAGGGGTTCCCCCACCGGGGGTATTCCCAAAGGGGGCTAATAAAAATAGCAGCCACCAATCCAGAAAGGGGGCGTATCCTACCCAAAGCTGCTGTAGAATAGCAATGATCACAGACTTTTAAAAAAAGCAAAACCCAAATTACAAGAGTTCTTTTTTTGGTTTTGGGTTTGAGATAGATCTTTTTATGAAAAACTCCTTTTAACAAACTTTTTTTTCCCTATATAAAATATAATAAAAAAATATCTAACCCTTTTAAGGGCTAACCTGTTTTGGGTTAAGACCAAGCCCTTTTTTTTTCAAATCACATGTTTCCCCTCTATCTGTAATAACTTTTCAACACTTTTCCTACCATTATTCAAGTTTTTTCTCGTACCATTTCTTTAATTTTGCAATTCATTTTTGTCGTAAAACCTTTTTATTTGAAAAATACAAAATTTTTTGAAAATTTGAAAAATTTGCCATTTTTTAAAGTTTAAAAAAAGTCTTTTGGCAAGACCATAGCACACCAAACAAAATAGAAAAAAAACACTACCTAATCTACTTTGTGTTTTCCATATTTTTTTAAAAATCCTATATTTTTTTAAGACATTTGGGGGGTTTTTAAAATTAGAGCAAATTTTTTTTAAAATTTTTTAAAAAAATTTGCAGAACAGATTTTTTTGGGAACCACCATTCTGATGTGGTTTTGAGGGCTTGATGCTAAAACCCCAAAAATGACTCCATTTCAGAAACTACAAAAAAAACCCCTTAACATATCTAGTTCATAGTTTCATATTTTTTATAGTTTTTGTAAGCCCAAAAAAAGACAAGTCCCCTCCATCCCATTCACCCGTTTTTGCAAGGGGTTGATCCAAGGAAGGAAAAACCCCCCAAAGAGTAGAAGCCAATTGTCCCCATTTTTGGGAAAAATTTCCTTCCACTCAATCTGGGAATCAGAAAATCCCTGGGTCAAAGACCCCTCCCTGAATCCTAGTCACTATAACTTTTAATTTTTACGCTCCGAAAGCATCCAAACCCTTTTTGAAACCGGTTTTTTGAATTCAACCCCCTGACCATCCCTCTGGCAGAGAATTCCATAGTCCACTGCTCTTACAGTAA
>JAODAL010047285.1:0-30095 GCA_025379985.1 Phyllomedusa bahiana
ATAAACGTTTTTTTTTCACCTTTCTTTCCCCCTGTGATGAAATAGAATTGTGTTTTAAGATTTACGTAGAGCTGGTCAATGAACATGGGGTTGCGCAAAAGTCAAAAAACACGTAACTGTTATGTTTTGTATAAAAAAGGGTTTTTTTTTGACCTTTCAATTACCTGTGATATATAGAATTGCGTTTTAAGATTTACGTGATGCTGCTAATAACAGGCGGGTTGCGCAAAAGTAAAAAAACACGTAACTGTTATGTTTTGATATAATAAACGGTATTTTTTTGCCCCTTTCAATTCACCTGTGGTGAATTAGAATTGCTTTTTTAAAGATTTCGTAATGCTGGTCAATGAACAGTGCGGTGCGCAAAAGTAAAAAAAACACAAATGTTATGTTTTGATATAATAAAGGTTTTTTTTTCACCTTTAAAATCACCTGTGGTTAATATAGAATTGCTGTTTTAAAAATTTACGTAGATGCTGCGCAATGAAATGCTGGTGCGCAAAAGTAAAAAAAACACGTAACTTTTATTTTTTGATTTTTTAACGGTTTTTTTTTAAACCTTTCAATTCCCTGTTAAATATAGAATTGCTTTTTTAAGATTTACGTAGATGCTGCGTCAATAAACAATGCTGGGTCGAAAAAGTAAAAAAAAAAGTAACTGTGTGTTTTCGTACGATACAGGGTTTTTTTTGGCAACAAAAACCCTGTGCACTAAAAATTGGGGTTTTGTAATTTAAGTGCAAGGTGGAAATCAACAGTCAGGGGTGAAATGGGTAAAATTGAACCCTATCTGAAAAGGTATACTGTAATAAAAGTGGAGTTTTGCAGTAACAAAGAGCCCTGCAGTTACTAGAAATGATGTGTACCATTTTAAAGTTCAGGCGCCCCAAAATCGGAAATATTTCAAAGCAAAAGTTAATAATAAAGATTTTCCACTACCAGTTACACTAAGTCTTGGGGAAATTTTTTCCAGTGTTCTTTAAGTAGGCTTGTCTGTTTCGACCGGGACCCCCCCCCCTCTCCCTCCCGCTCCCACCGCCGTGAATTAAACGGAGATGCTGCTTTTAAAAATTTTTAGCTAACTACAAAAAATCTTTAAAAATCTAAATAACTAAATTGGGAAGGTCACAGCTAATGTAGAGGTTTCTCTGTGCAAAAAAAGTAATTTCGCTGGGGTGTTTTTTTTCCAAGGGGAAAAGGGGCAGGGCCCCATCCCCAAAGAGACGCTGAGAGCCCCCTGGGCTGAAAAGGAAACGGGTGTTCTATGTAAAACAAGGGGGAATGTGATTTTTTTGCCAATCGCAAACCCTACACAAACCCCTCCCTGACGTCGACACCCCCAAACCACCCCTGCCTATTCTGTAATCGATTTTGGGTGGTCCCCCCAAAATTACAGGGGGAAACACGGGAAAAAAGGGGCGATCTTAATAGATGAAGCACAGTTTTTAAAACCTTTTTAATTTTTGCATGGGTCTGGAAATTTTGATCACCATTTAAAAACCTTTCCGATTCAAATTTGTCGATTAAAAAAACGCTCAACACTAAAAAAAAACCAAACCATAAAAGGGGCCCCGACCCCCGGATGCAGTTTTTAAGGGGTAGGCACTAGATTTGCTCATAGTGTTGACTAAATGATTTTAAGTAATACAAATAATTGCGAAAAATGTTTTTTTATTTTCCCCTTTATCATAGGGTATTTATTTTATGGCACGAAAATCCTTTAACTTTATTAAAAATTTAGAAGTTCAAAAAGTTTAGGGTTTCATTGTTCAATGTTTCTCTTTCTACTAGATCACAATGTTCTCCCCGTGTTAATCTCAATTTGTGGGGTTTGAATGTTGCAAGGGGATAAGAATATTAGGGGCCCTTTACGCGGTTTTTTTCGCCGCGGGGGTTTTTGGGTACTGCGCCGGTTTTTTTTCAATCCTCGCAGTAATTAAAAGTAATCCACCGTTCTCATTGGGGAACATTTGGGTTCCGGGCGCTCCCACCCGCTCGGGGAATCCCCCGGACGGGGGGAGAAAGTTTACTTGCCCCCAATTTTCCAACGCAACCCCGCTGTTTGGTAATGCAACCTATGGGGCCTCGGGGACGCCCCTGCCCCCCCCCCTTTTTTCAAACTGGAAGCGGGGCGCAATCCCGGGTTTTCAATTACGGGTTTAATAAGCCGTGTTAACCCCCGGACTTACTATCCCAAACATCTTAAGAACTGTAAATTTGATTTTAACTGTCACTTCTCTTTTTTTTGAGACTTTGTTTAATTTAGTTGATTTTCTAAAAAAAAAAAAATAATAATAAAAATTTTTTTCGATTTTTGTATTTTTTTTTTTATTAAAATTTCCCAAATGCTTTTTTTTAGACAAATATTATAAGGTTAATTTTCTTATAAAAATGTTTTAAGGGTAGCAAAACTAAAGAGAACATAATTGCCCCGTGATATCAGGGGGCACAGAATGTTATCCCCAATTTTTTCCCAATCCTTTTCTTTTTGGGTTTTTTTTTTACCGGTCAAAAGCAGATAACATGAAAAACCGTGATTTCAGGGTAAAGCTGGGGACTCAAATACATCTGTAGGTCATGGTTCAGGTTTTTGGCATGCTTTTAAGTTTTTAAAAAACTTTTTTCGAAATTTTAATTTTTAATTTTTTTTTTTTACTAAAATTAAATTAAACAAAAAGGATAAAAGCTGCAAAATAGAATTTAAACACTGACCAAAATCTGAATATATTTTCTTTTTTTTCATTTAAGGTAGTAAAAACAAAAATAAAAAACAACTGAACAAAAAAAGTTCTTAAAAAGTTTATAAAGGATGCAGAATTCTGACCTACTGACTCAGTGACCTACATAATAAACAAAAATTAATATACAATATAAAAGTATAAAGTATTCCATAGGATTTTAATTAGAAAAACAGAAAATATAAAAATCAGAATGAAATTTTATTAATGTAGTTAATTTTTCATCAGAAATTCAACTCAGTGAATTGCTTAAATCTCCATAGAGATGAACAGAATTTTCAGGGGTTTGTAAATTCATATGTTACTTTTCTCTTTTACTAAAATCCCCAATGCCCTTGTGTCGTTTTGATATTGTTTTAGAGAAAGTAGCAAATTAGTATCAGTAAAAATTTTAAAAAAACTGCGGGCTTTTTATTCTAACTGTTACTTATTCCCTTCTCTTCTCTATAGAGACAGGTGCAATTCATTGATTTAAATTTCTAATGAAAAATTATGTTAAAAATAAAATTTTTCGTGTTTTCTAATTAAAATCTTACAGAATCCTTTTTTTTTTACTTTTTTTTGGTACTTTTCATTTCTGCCCATCAAAATGTGGGGTCACAAAGGTCAGTAAGTCGGGATTTTGCATGCTGTTTAAATTTTATGGGAACTCTTTATTGTCTTTTTTTTTTTTTGCTTAAGCGAAATTATATTTAAACACTTTTTTTAATGGGAAAAATGTTGATTAGAAAAGGGCGAATTGATTCTAACAAGTGGAATTCCTTTTGAATTTCAAAAAAAACTTTGGTTCTGAACAAAATCGAAATTTGGGGGGTTACTTGGGTGAACAAGTGTGTTTTTTAAATTGTTTAAATGGTTTCCGGCACAGGGTTTTGGGCATGGGGCAAAGCACTCGGGGGGGGGAAGAAGGCCTTTTGCCTCCCATGCATGTGCAGAGTGAACCCAATCAGAGACCGGCGGGTTTTTTTGACGTCACCGCACTAATTTTGTCCGGGGGGCGCGACGCTGGGGCTCATACCCCTCTCACTGTAAATGATTAGGGAAGGTGGGTGCTGCGGCTGATTATATTCCCTTTCTGAAGAACTGATTTTTATACAGTGATTTTTGTGGGGTGTTCAGCTTGTCTCCCGAGACCCGTTCTCTTTAAAGTTTAATTTTGATTTTTTGGGTATTGGATTGAAGTCCCAAATTTCGTCCAGTGCAGCCCGCATATAAATTTTTTTACTATTGCTCAAGCAAAATTGAAATATCCAAAGGGGGGTCTAAGCCAGTTCTGTTGTATTTAAATTTAAAAAAACAGGTTTTTACAATAAAAAAACCACTTCATTTTTTTTTGCTCCAATTTTTTTGCGCAATTTTCATTCCAGGGGGGGTTTAAAAAAAAGTTGGGTTTTCTGCTGTGGGGGACCCCCAAGGGAAAACCCTCTTTTTCACCCCAAACCCAAAAAAAATTTTCCCTTTGCCTAAATTTTTTAAACGAAGGGTTTAAATTAAAAATTTTTTCTCTTGTTGTGGAAACTTGAAAACAGCCATTGTAAAAACGTTTCCCAAAGTCGTTGTTTGTGGTTGCTCAATTGTTTTTGGGGAATTTACATCCAGGGGGGTTTAAATTTAAAGGGTTTTTTTTCTGTGTGGGGACAAAAATAAACCGTCTTTTTCACCCCCAAAAATTACAATTTTCCTTTCATAATTCCAAGGAAGGTTTTTAAATTTCAAATTTTTTTCTTGTTGTGGTTTCGTAGCAAAAAAAGCCATTGGGAACACGCTACAAAGCTAGTAGTTTGTGGGTTTCTCAATTGTTTGCCGCAAAATTTTTATCCAGGGGTTAATTAAACGTTGTTTTGCAAATTTTACTCAGTAAAAGAAAATTTGTTTTTTTAAAAGCCAAAAGAAGAAATTTGTAGCATAATTCATATTTCCAAGGTTAATTAAACCTGTTTTTGCTTTTTTTATTCAGTAAAATACAAGGGGCTTTTTTTAAACCCCCACCCTACAAATCAATTTTTTCCCGCCCCTTTTTGGAGCGCAATTTAATCCAAAAGGGGTTTCCAAGCTTGTTACTGGTTTATTTGGAGTCAAAAACAGGGGTGTATTTAACTATACCGATATCTTTTTTAAAAAAAAATGTCTTTACATTTTAGAAAAAACAGTATGTCAGACAAAAGAGGGGAAACTCTTCAAACCTGGAGTGGAAAAGGCACAAAAATTCCGGCCCCGGTCGCAGCACCCCAAGGGGGCTCACAGCGGGGTCACTCGGGGAGGCCAAAAACTGCCTCTTTTAAATTTGCCCGGGCCCTGTGGTTTCACAACCCAATTGGGGTTTTGTTTTGGGTTTACTAGGTTATCCACTTTTCCTTTCCCCGATGGGCATCTGACAACCCCCCCAAGGGTCGGTGGGCGTCCGACACAACCCTTAGTTGGCTTTTCCCGGGAGCGGGGCAGCGGCCCTCACCCGTCCTTTTAACCCCCCCTCTGTCCATCCCGGTTTTCCCCCAGCCAGAGATCTACTATGTGGTCTGGGTCAGCGCCCCCTAAATAGCGAGGGTGAACAATTTGAGGAGGGCAGTCAGCAGTACTTGGCAGCGAATATCGGGGGCCAATATCCCCTGCTTCTTGCAGTAGGCGGCAAAGTATAGATGTTGAGAGTGGCATGGGAGGTCATGTTGTGAGGGTCGCCTCTGCATACCAAGACCGTGATGAGGACAGCACTGACCATGAAACACAGATAGATGATGATGTAGCCGATCGAAACTTGGGAGCGGGTGAGGCAAGGGCTTCATCATTCAGGAGAAGAGGGCGTCAGCTTGGGGTTTCAGGCAGCAGCAACCCGCAAGTGTGTTGTGTGGCGTGCGTCAGCAGGATAGCAGCAGTGTGGGTCGGGAGCCAAGCGGCACGGGTAAAAAACCCCCCTTCGCAGGTCCAAAAAGTAGCGGCAACAGGGGCTCGGGAAAGGGCAGCGGCGGCAGTAGTCACTCAGTGCGGGCCGTTGGCGGTTTAAAATCCGATACTTGGCGGTGTGGCATTTCTTTGCTAAGACACCGGAGGAGCCGAATAGGGGTTATATGTAGAATCTGTGGGCAGAAAGTGAAGCGTGGCTAAGGAGCTAACGTGGCACCACGGCCCTGCTCAACAATGCAGCGTCACCACCCGGTGGCCTGGGAGAAACGTGGCTCAGACGTGGTGGTCATTCCTCCCGCCGCAGCAACAGCAGCAGCAGCGCCCAGTGGCACGCATGCCATGCAGCCAGTAAAAGGCTCCACCACCTCCCCAGAAGGGAGTGTTTCTCTTTGACATCATCTCCCGGTCAGATGCTCCTGCTCCTCGCTACTCATGGCGCCCGCAGTCGTTCAGGAGAGGATTGAAAGAGACAACAGTATGCGTCCAACCATCCTAAGGTGCAGCAGCCCGCCGTGCTCCTGTCCAAGTTGTTGGTACTGCATCCCTCCCTTTCCAAATGGTGGACTCTGGCACCGTTCAGAGAACTAATGGCTTGTGCCGAGCCGAGATGGAGAGTTCCAAGCCGTAATTTCTTTTCCAAAAAGGCCAGTACCAGCACTTCATAAATATGTAGAACAGAAGGTGGGCAGTCTTGAGCTTATCGGTTTGTTCCAAGGTGCACGGCAGCGCGGACGTCTGGAGCTGTAACTACGGTCAGGGTCAGTAATGTCCTTTACGGCCCCCTGGGTGAATGGCTTCGTGCCCAGGCACACCAAAACTTGGACAGGAGACGACGCTTTCTCCTCCACGTTGTCAAACTGCGGTTCCCGGCAAATGCCGCCTCCTCCTCCACCCACCACTATCCAGCCTCCACATGTATGCTCCATCATACACATGTGTTGGGCACAGCGGTGTCACGCATTTTTACACCTGGCTTGCCTCGGCGAACGAAGTCACAAAAGGGGAGGAAATGCTCCGCGTCATGCAGCAAGAAATCGAGTGTGTGGCTTTCTCCCCGCCAACTGCAAATCGGAACCATGGTGACGGACAATGGGGTAACAGGTGTCTGCATTGCACGGGGGATGGCCCAATGGCCCTTCAGGTGCACATGTTCAAGGGTTGTAAAAGGGGTTCCTGAAGTCTTCCACCGATCTTCAAAAAAATTTAAAAATGGCGGAAACTTGCAGCATTCATCCTTTCCCTCAAGCCAAAAAACCCCCTTCGAGTTGCAGCGGCAGAAGGGCCCCTCCCCCCAAAACTCTGATATGCATGTTTCCACCCGTTGGAATTTCCCCAGCCGCCGTGTTGGCCCGACTGTATAAAGAAAAAGGCCATTACGTTTTTTGATGACCCAGGGGACAGAAGTACCCCCCCTGTGTAAAATGTCAGCCCGTGGCAGTCATGCGGACACCTGCCCTTTTTTGAGGCCTTGGGAGGCCCTTTTTTGTCAGTCGCCCGGACTATGGGATGAATAAAGTATTCCATGTTATGTCCTGGGAAAAGATCTAAAAATCTGTCTGGGTAGGGGACGGAGATGTGGGGATAATCTCGCGGGCCCCTGAGTCCCCTGGGGACTGAAAAACGAGGAGGAGGAGGAGGACATTGGAGCAAAACATTGTCGGGGGAATGAGTGGATTTTTTACCAGGTCTGAGAGGGGAGCAGGAGCGCTGGAGGAGGTAGATGGAGATGAGGAAGACGAGGCAGAGACCCGAACCACCGTGGCATATACAGTGGAGATGGAGGGAGGGGGGCCCCCCTGAGTCACAAGTGCAGAAGGGGCCCAGCATGCGATTTGTGGCTATGGCCAATTTCGATCCCCAGGGGGATACCCCGGCTTCCACCCTTGGACCCTCGTACCCGGGCCAAATGGGAGCCTTTTTCCCAGCTATTAAGGGAAGGAAAACTCAAATACTAAGGAAATCCTTGTAGTCAGTTGGCCCTGCCTATTGGGGGCATGCCCCCTCTGCGGGTCGACCGGGGGGTTTTCGCGTCACGTACTACTCCCCGCGGTTGGGGGGAGGTGGGGGGGGGGGCATCCCACTTCAGCAAACTAAGTTGGGTCATGTGAGAGTTCCCTTTTCACCCCCCTAGGGGGGGCATCGCCGCCACAAAAGGACTGGACAGACCCTGAACTAACAGTGGGGGCCTACTTGGACAGACTCTGCCACCCCAGTTAGAAGATCCAGGGATCTGGGCAGCTAAACGGGATGTTTTGGTCGCAACTTTTCGAGTTTGCAGTGGGAAGCGTCTCCCCCGAGTAGTGTGGCATAAGCAAATGTTCAGTGGGGGGGGGCCATCATTACCCCAAGGGAGAACCCACTTGCCCAGGGAAAATGTGGACACTGACCTTTGTCAAGGGGAATCAGGCGTGGAGGGCCCAAAGATTTCCCACACCAATGGCTTAGGTGTCAACGACATCAGCCTGACGCCTCCCCCAAACTGTGTAAAAGGTTTGGGTTTTAAAAATATGCCTCGCCATTTTTTATGCGCACCCGCCTGATGCCAACTGTGACAGTTTCTCCACTGCCACCACCACTTTACCGGGGACTGGTATGCCACCACCTCCACACTCTGTCATTGTTACTTTGACCTCATGTGCTGTTTTGGGGTCCCCTTAACCCCACACGTGCATTGGGCCCATCTCTGCCCTCATTCTGTTGCCCCCTGCTGCCGTCACCTCCACTTTCGGGCATTGACACTGTGGCCACTCCAGTTTTTGCACCTCCAGAATGTATTGTGCCCTGTTTACCTCATGGCTCCCACCATACCCCCACTCTTGTCATTGGCCACTCTGTGGCCACTCCATTTTTTTGCCACCTCCAGAATTGATTGTGCCACTGTCTGACCTATGCTGTGCTGTGGTGCTTCGTGCCCTAGACACCTGTCATTGTCCACTGTTGCCCTCATTACTGCCCGCCGTCACCTCCACTCTCTGAAATTGGCCCACTTTTTGGGGTACTAGTTTTGCCACCCCAGAATGCATTGTGCCACTGTTGACTATGCTGTGCCCCCGTCCCCTCCACTTTGTCATTGTGCCCTCTGGGGCCCCTACACTGTTTTGCCACCTCCGAATGTCTTGGCCACGTCTGCCCTCTGCCGCTGCTGTGGCTCTGCCGTGACTACACACTGTTCATTGTGCCATTGTCTGACCTCTTCTGCTGCTTGGTGTGCTTGACCTAACACTGTGCATGCCCCTCGTGGCCTATTGTTTTTCCACCTCCAGAATGTCATTGTGCCACTGTTGATCTGCTGCTGCTGTGGTGTGCTGTGCCCTACACACTGTGTCATTGTCCCATCTGTGGCCACTCCTTTTTTTTGCCCCCCTCCGAATGCTTGTGCCCTGTCTGCCCTGCGCTGCGTGGCTGCTCCCGTGAGTACACACTGTGTCATTTGCCACGTTTTTTGAAGTAATAAAACAGCTCAGCTTATGTTAAAGAATTAATCATACGACACAGGTGGCCTGAGTTATGTTTTAAGTGTTTCTTAGCTTAGCTTTGAAAGCTGTTCTTTTTACTGTACTGTTACGCATCTCTTTTGTCCCCTCCATGTTGGATGATCAAGTTAAGCTTTAAATGTGGCTGTGTTCTCCAGAAAAACATCCAAATGGATTTATTTTCCCAACGGTTGTATGCCTTTTTTACCCCAGATAGCGCAACTAAAAAGGGGTTAGGGCCCAGGACGCGAACACAAAGCAAAGCGCCCGAAAACAGAAAAGACGCGCGATCCGGGAAAAGATCCTTTTTCCTAAATACAATAAAAAAGGGGGGTCAAAACTTTACAAAGGAGGGATCGAGAATCCCCCACAGCTCAGAGCCAGATGACAGTGTCCAAGTGAACAAGAGAATTTTAGTATGGATTTTAAAGGGAAATGTTGTTCCAGGGCACCTTCGGAGGCCATTCCCAAAAGAGAACCCCAGATCAATTCCCGGAAGGGAACAAGAAGAACAGCGGGGCCAGGGGCCCACCATAAGTTGTTAGGGGAGGATGACCACTTACATAAAGAAGAGAATACAGAAAGGGGAATGTGGGATGTTTTACAAAAGCTGCATGAAAGATTTTTAAAACAGCAATTTATTTCTGCTCAAAAAATATACAGAATGAGACTTGGTAAAAAAAGGAATGCAGGAAAACATAAAGAAATTGGAAGTGGTTCACATTGGGACAGGGGTGAAGACAAAAAGACAGTCATGGGGCAGCAATTTTGTTATTTAGCTTCTGACTCTTTTCTGTCATGATCAAGCCGGAGACCAGACCCGAAGCAGATCTGACCCTAAATTTGTAAAAACTCGGGTAAAAGATAAATTCCAAAGAAGAAAGGAACTTGTGCTGAATCCCCGACACGATGTGGAAAAGCCCTTAAAGTACAGAACACGTTTTCATAAAAGGAAACCAGGCATGTTTTAGAGCCCGCGGGGAAATTTAAAAAAATTTTCCAAAAGGAGGGAAACACAAAAAACAAATTCCAAAAGGGACAAACAAAAGGCCCCAAAGGTTTTTTTAATATCCCAACCCCATGTTAATAATTTGGAATGGGACATTCAAATGGGAAAAATTATCAAAAGTTGCAAAAATTGTTTTTTTCAGGTGCAAAAGTCCCCTGAAAGCAATAGGGCTTCTTCAAAGGGAGAAAAAAACTAAAAGGAAAAGATCTGATACTGCAGATGGAAGCAGATTAATGCAGAAGGAATGGTCATGGAAACTTACTGTCCCAAATAAAAAGGAGGAGTTGCCATACCAAGAGGATGTACTTTTTGTTCCCCCCTGGAAGGTGGACGTTATCGGACCCTTGACGCTAAAGGGAATTTTTGTCAAAATTTCCCAAGGGGATGAGTGTGTATCCTAATGGAAAGAAGGTAATAGCCAATGCCAAATTAAAAGAGCCTTGTTAACCCAGCACGGGAAGGAAAGGTAAACAATGCAACATGGGCACAATGCTGTTACAATGGGCAAGAATATTTGGCCCAGACATCCGACAGCATACGGAAATACGAAAAGGAACCCGACAAAGGATTTGTGTTTCCAGTTGCTCAAAAACTTTTGTGAATTTTGCATTAAAAACCAAAGCCCCAAGGGCAAACCCCAAAAAAAGTGAGAAAAAGCCAAGACCACTTGATTTTATCCTGATGGGTTTTGGGCCATGGACAAACCTCCCCCGGAAAAAAATTATAGGACTTCATAGATGATATTTAAGGTACACTTTTTTTTATAATGAAAAAAAAAGTGAAATTTTGGTAAAACTCAGGGGCTAATAACAAAGAAAAGCAACAAATTTCAAAGGAAAAAACCCCTTTATATGGAAGTGATAATGGAGGGGAATTTACTGGAACAAAATTGAGACCTATCTGAAAACAGGGGAAAAAGAAACAAAAGACAGTACCCCACACACCCGGCAAAAAGGGGGGTAGCTGAAAGGAGAACGAAACCTGACCGAAGAAAACAATGTATGCAAAGAAATTTGGGTACATGAGAAATATTGGGGGGGAAACGCAATGACAGCTATTTCTTTCAAAACAAAATTTTTTCTAGAACAGTGGGGAAAACCCTACAAATGTGGCATGGGGGAAACCCAAAAGGGAAAAACAATAAGAGTGTTTAGCTCAAAGTATTTAGTAATCCCCCGAAAGAAAGCACCAAACTCCAAAACAGGCAGTGGAGGGTTTTAGTTGGGAAAAGTGATAATGCAAGGAAAACGAATCAGACATAAAAAAGAAAGAGTTTCTATTGCAAATAAGGGAAATTCTCCTTTAAGGAGGCACGAAACGAACGGCTTGTAGAGTTTTTTTTTTTGCCTTTTCGCCCCCTATTTCATCTGATTTCACAAGGCATTAAGGGGAAAGGGGCTGAGAAGCCCCAGTGCCCTCTGTTGGGTTTTAAAAATCCCCCAATTTGCTTTTGACCCACCCAGTCTTTGGGAAAACAAAAAGGATTTTTTGCCCAAACCCGACTTCATTACAGACAACGCTGTTGGGGGTTTTTTACTCTTAGTGCGATAAGAAGAACTGGTGGGCTGGGTTTTGGGGGCTCGGGGTTTTCCGGAAAGGGGGGTCTTCCCCTTAAGGGAGCACCGAACGAACGGCTTGAGTGTCATTTTATTTAGAATAAAGGATGGTGTGTGTAATGGAAACCCAAAAAAAAGGGAAAAAAATTTCAGTGACAGCGGCCACTGCATTCCCCAACAAGAAATCGAAAAACTTACAAATCAGATACCCGGTGAATGACACAACCCCCCCCAAAATGAACCCAAGGGGTTCAAAGGAAAACAAGGGTAGAGACAGGCATTTTATAAAGGCGAGGCGTTAGCGTCCCGAACCGCATTGGGAGAAATGTTCCAGCTCCCCGACAGGGAAAACGTAAAAGGATTTAAAGGGACAAAAGGAAGAAATAAAATTTTTATAACCAAAACGTGGGTGCTAACAGAATGCCAACGGAAAAAAAAGCTATTGACTGTAAAAAGGATTTTTTAAGTTAAATACAAAGCTAAAGGACCCTTGAAGATATAAAGCAAGATAGTTGCCAAGGGGTACTCACAAAAAAAATGGAGAAGACTTCGACGGAAAACGCCCTGGTTTAAAAAACGTACAATCAGAACTTTATCTCGGTAGCAAATATCAAGAAATGAGGTGAAACATTTTGATTAAAGATGCTTTCTTACATGGGGGTTAATGAAGCCCTTTACTGGAAAACCCCAGGGGTTTAAAGGAGCAAAGACCCGCCCAGTATGCAAACTTCAGAAAAATATATATGGGCTAAAACAGGCGGGGCCGGCAGGAATATGAATTTTAAAAGAGGTCCTTACCAATAGGGCTTTCAGGGGGGAAGGCAGACCCCCCCGCTGTACACGAAGAATTGACAGACGATGGATTTTTGTTTATTTTTGTGGATGTCTTTAGTCTGTTTGAGCGAGAAGGGGATGAACAAGGAATACTACAAACCCTTTAATCTGAATTTTGAGACCAAAAATCTTGGAAAAATAAGCATTACCTCGGGGTTTTAAATCGAAAGGGGAAAAAAAATGGGAAATTTTCTTCTAAATCAGCAGCACAAAAAACAGGAAATAAATTTAATTTTGGATTGGAAGATGCAAAAGAGTGAAAATTCGATTTAAAACCAATATTTGAAAAAAAAAGAACAATCAAGACAAATTGCTACCAAATTGAAAACCCAAAATACAGGAGGGAAATAGGAAAATTGCTGTACTTTGCCACTGCTACAAGGCCAGATATTGAGGCAGTCGTGGGGAATTTTATGCAGAAAAACCTCATGCCAATCGCAGGATTGGAATGGTGTAAAGAGAGTCATACGCTATTTAAAGGGAACTCTGCACTCTAACTGAAGTTACCAACAAGTACCCAATGTAACCTAATAGGGTACGTTGATGCTGATTGGGCCGGAGACCCAGGCGACAGAAAATCCACCAGTGGCTATCTGTTTCTTGTTTCAGGTGGCGCTGTAAGCTGGGCTAGCAGAAAACAACTGTGTGTAACACTCTTATCAACAGAGGGGGGGAGATCTCTCTTTAAGGAGAGCACTGAATGAACGGCTTGTAGAGTTTTTGTTTTGCCTTTTCGCCCTCTACTTAGCATCTGCATATCACAAGGCATTATGGGAAAGGGGCTGAGAAGCCCACAGCGCCCTCTGTTGGTTGTAACAAATCCTCAATTTGCTTTTGACCCACCGAGTCTTGAGAAAGCAAAAAGGATATTTTTAGCCAAGTCAGTATCTCTCATCTACAGACAATGCTGTTTTGGGATTTTTGTCCCTCTTCAGTGCAGAGCAGAGAAGATACTGGCTGGCTGTGTAGGACGTATCGGGTAGCTCAGGAAGGGAAGATCTCTCTTTAAGGAGAGCACCGAACGAACGGCTTGTAGAGTTTTTGTTTTGCCTTTTCGCCCTCTACTTAGCATCGGGCATATCACAGGCATTATGGGAAAGGGGCTGAGAAGCCCACAGCGCCCTCTGTTGGTTGTAACAAATCCACAATTTGCTTTTGACCCACCAAGTCTTGAGAAAGCAAAAAGGATTTTTTTAGCCATGCCAGTATCTCTCATCTGCAGACAACGCTGTTTGGGGATTTTTGTCCCTCTTCAGTGCAGAGTAGAGAAGATACTGGCTGGCTGTGTGGGAGGCATCGGGTAGCTCAGGAAGGGAAGATCTCTCTTTAAGGAGAGCACCGAACGAACGGCTTGTAGAGTTTTTGTTTTGCCTTTTCGCCCTCTACTTAGCATCTGCATATCACAAGGCATTATGGGAAAGGGGCTGAGAAGCCCACAGCGCCCATTGTTGGTTGTAACAAATCCTCAATTTGCTTTTGAACCACCGATTTCTTGAGAAAGCAAAAAAGATTTTTTTTTAGCCATCCCAGTATCTCTCATCTGCAGAAAACGCTGTTTTGGTATTTTTGTCCCTCTTCAGTGCAGGCAGAGCAAAATACTGGCTGGCTGTGTGGGACGCATCGGGTAGCTCAGGAAGGGAAGATCTCTCTTTAGGTAGACCGAACGAACGGCTGTAGAGTTTTTGTTTTGCCTTTTCGCCCTCTACTGCAGATGAGAGATCTGGCATGGAAAAAAAAATATCCTTTTTTCTTTCTCTAGACTCGGTGGGTCAATAGCAAATTGAGGATTTTTTACAACCAACAGAGGGCGCTGTGGGCTTCTCAGCCCCTTTCCCATAAAGCCTTGTCTTATCAACAGAAGCAGAGTACGTTGCAGCAGCGCATGCAAGTCAAGAGGCCATCTGGCTACAGCAACTATTGGACGACTTGGGTGAACAACAGTTGGAACCAACAAAAGTCTTTGAAGACAACAAGGATGTCTTGCACCTCCCACAGATGGAAAGAGTCAACCAAGAACCAAGCATATCGGACTTTTAAGTTTATTTTTTACGGGATCTTCAAGAACAAGAAGTTCTGGAATTACAGTACTGCCCAACTGAGGAATGCTCGCGGATGTTTTCCCACGAAGCCTCTGAGTACAGAAATGCATTCTGGACTCATGTTGAAGCTCGGGCCTAGGGGAATAAGCCTTAGCTGTTGAAAGGGGTGTTGAAGTATATACAACAGCTACAGCTTAGGTTAAAGAACTTAAAGTAAATACAGACAGCAGGTGGCGCTGAGTTATGTGTTAAGTGTTTCTTTAGCTTATGCATTGCTATGCTAGTTCTGTTACTGTACTGTTACGCATCTCTCTTGTACCCTCCATGTTGGATAGACTCAATTTAAGCATGTAATGGTGGCTGTGTATCTCCAGTAAACATCACATATGAATTTACTTCCACAACGGTCTGTATGCCTTTGCTTCTACTCCAGATAGCTGCAATCTGCAACATGTCTGATCTCATGCTGCTGCTGTGGCTGCTGCCGTGACCTACACACTCTGTCATTGTGCCACTGTCTGACCTCACGCTGCTGCTGTGGCTGCTGCCGTGACCTACACACTGTGTCATTGTCCCAATCTCTGGCCTACTCCTTTTTTTGCAACCTCCAGAATGTCCTTGTGCCACTGTCTGACCTCATGCTGCTGCTGCCGTGACCTACACGCTCTGTCATTGTGCCACTGTCTGACCTCATGCTGCTGCTGTGGCTGCTGCCATGACCTTCATACTGTGTCATTGTGCCACTCTGTGGCCTACTCCTTTTTTTGCCACCTCTAGAATGTCATTGTGCCACTGTCTGACCTCATGCTGCTGCTGTGGCTGCTGCCGTAACCTACACACTGTCATTCTGCCACTTGTGGCTACTCCTGTTTTTGCCACCTCCAGAATGCCCATTGTGCCACTCCCTTTGCCCCTCATGCTACTGTGGCTGCCGCCGTTCACCCCACACTCGGTCACTGATGTTGCCACCTGAGCCCTCAGCTTGTTTTTTTTCCAGCTGTCGCTGGCATGACTTTATCAGGCAACATTCCTGCTTCAGTTTTTGGTCAGTTTTGCCCTCTTAAGTGCCCAGGGAATTTTATAGTGAAGCGCTAAGAGCGGCGGCAGTCATGTGCGTGTCATACTAAAACACAACATTGTATGAAGACCAAACCAAGCTCCCTCTGCATATTTAAGCATGGCACAACGTTCTACAGCACCCTGCAGGCTCTGTGCAGCCTGGAAATAGCTGTTTTTTAACGTGATTCGTCCCGAAGTAATTCGGACCAAAGTTATTTTTTGTCGGGAAATTCGGCGAAGTGACCGGGAAAATGTTGATCACTGTTGACATTTTATTTTTCTGCTCACAGCCTGTATTTTACACATGGCAGTAGCCCCAAAACTCAAAGTATTCTGGAACTTGACGGGCGCCAAGCAAGATCACTATGATAATTTCTGTTCACTGACATGCTATTCTAACAGCTTTTATTTAATTTTATTTCTAGCCTGTTGTGATATGGATGCAATTACTGATAACACTATGTTAAATCTGTAAATTCCCAAATGAGACTGGGAGTTATCCTAGATACCTGTCACGGTTCACGCCGCAGTCCCCTGCCATGGACCGCAAGCGTGTCGTGCCTTCCTGGTACTTGCCAGTCCTGTTGCTTCCTGGGGTCCTGTGTGCGCTCTGTGCCTCCTAGGGCGCAAGCGGCAGCTTCCTGCCTTTTATTGGTTTCCTGTCCTGTGCACCTTCCTCTTGACCTATGACCCCTGACAATAAGAGGAAGTTCCTGCCTTTGCTCTGGGTCAGACCATTGCAGTCTCATGCTGAGGGCTTTCCATTGAGCTCCTGCCAGGGGTTTTCTGGACTTAACCCCTGAAATGCTGGTCCAAATGTCTGTAGTTTTCTGAGCTCCTGACCATCTGCCTGTCTGTCTCATGTTTTCGTGTCTGCTGGCTCTGCACCTGTCCTGTGTCCTGCCTTGGCACCTGTTCCTTAACCTGCTGTGCCCTGCCGTGTCACCTGTCCAGTACCTGCTTTATCCTGATGTTGTATCCTGCTGTGTTCCGTGAACGTGTACGTTTAAACCTGCTCTGCATATGTTTTCCTATGTTCCTGTCTACCACCGCCTGTGTTCCTGTCTTGCACCTCAGCTGTCACTGCAGGTAGGCACGTCAGAGGTAGCGACCTGGAGGTTCCCGCAGCTAAGTCCGTCCCGCTTTGCGGCGGGCTTCGGTGAAGACCGGGGGCCCCTTAGACTCCGCTCCCTGATGTGGTCTCCATATACCATCTCGCCTGCAGTGATCACAGTGGATCCACACCCGGATGTCAGCGGTCGGCGCTTCAATGTACGTTTGTTGTCGCCGCATCGTTACAATACTATATAAGTTGGATAGACTTGTAATATGTAATTTGATATTAATTTTACATGATATAATTTTGTATTAATTTTATATTATATCATTTTACATTTATTTTATCTTATGTCATTTTATACTTATTTTATGTTATTTATTTCCATATTAATTACATATTAGTTAATTACATGTAGTTTTATAATTAACCCCTTAACGACCTTGGGCATATGAGTATGTCCCAGGGCCGCTAAGGGGCTTTGCAGGGGGATCGCGTCACGACCCCCCCGCACAGACGGCGGGTGTTAGCGGCAAATCGCCGCTAACACCCGGCAGTTAACAGCGCCGGCGGGTGCTCCGCCCGCTGGCGCTGTTTAAACCCATCAGACACCGCGGCAAAGATGGCCCCGGGTCTGAAATTAAAAGGCGATCGGGGCCGCGCTCTGATCGGTACGGTCATCGGCACCCCAATCCGACGACCAGTCATGGTGGTGGGGAGCCTTGTGAAGGCTCCTGTCACTTACTCTGGCCGGTTTTCCCCACTTCCGTCCGCAGAAGGAAGTGGGGAAACCCCCTCTTTGTCACCCTAAAGCATTGCCTATGCCATTGCATTAGGTTGTATTAACAATCGCGCCACCCAGTGGTCAGTACCTAGGTGGCCTCAATGTTACAGTAAAAAAAAAAAAAAAAAAGTTTTTAAACTAAAAAAAAAAGTATTAAAGTTCAAATCACCCCCTTTCCCTTTTACAAATAAAACAAAATTTAATAAAAAGTTACATATATTTGGTATCAAAGCGTCCGAAAAAGTCCGATCTATAAAATGTAACATTTTATTTTCCCGTACGCTGAATACCGCAGAAGAAAAAACATTCCAAACGCCAAAATTGCGTTTTTTGGTCATTTTACGTCACTCAAAAAATGGAATAAAGATGATCAAAAAAGTAACATGCATTCCAAACTGCTAGCGTAAAAAGTACACTTCACCCGCAAAAATGCCCCTCACTGACGTCCGTTGGGTTTTTGTACAAAAAAGTTATTGGTCGCACAAAATGGCGCCGTGGCGCAAATTTCAAAAATAGAAAAATGTTTGGAATTTTTTACAGTACCAAAACATAAAGGAAACCTCATGTTTGGTATTGACGGATGCGTAACAAACTGTAGAATACAGATAACACATTATATTTACCGAAGATTGAACGCTGTAAAAGCAAAACCCCTGCAAACATGGCGAAAATACATTTCACAATTTGTCCCACTTGGAATTTTTTTGCGGTTTCCCAGTATAGTCTATAGCATAGTGAATAAAACCATTGAAAGTACATCTGTCCCGCAAAATAAAAGCCCTCATGTGTCTGTTGTGGTGGAAAAATAAAAAAGTTATGGCTTTCAGAAGGCGAGGAGGGAAAAACGAACGTGTCACCAAAAAAAAAAAAAAAAACGCCGGGTCCTTAAGGGGTTAGCATAAGTTAGTTCATATCCCTGTAGTAGTGTTATTTAGAAAATAATTAGTATTCTTTTGCCTTTTAGCAATAAGTTTGTTTGGGACGACCCCAGCTGTCAGTCCGGAGTTCAGTCGAGTCTATACACGTTTGTGGCGCATGACATACCACGTGCAATGTGCCACAATAATGCTGCGCACCATTTATGATGGGGCACCTTTGTGAACCGCTGTTCATACATACTCATCCAAAGGGATTCAGACCTGGCAAGTCAGCACCGGTTTTCAAGCATGTCACTATTGTTTGTTTTATATTGTCTCATGACAGTGAGTATGTAACAACTGAGCCCGAGAACATAAAAAAAGCACCATATTTGTAACTATAGATATTTTGTTATTTTTATATTCTCAGACTCTATTGTTACATACACACTTCATTTCTTTAAATTGCTCTTTGTAACCTTACATGTATTTTGTGCACTATTACTCTGTTGCCTGATATACTCATTTGCCAATCTCAGTTTGTTATTCACTAAAACTTATTGATAAAAAATAGCTTATACTATTGCTTTGTCCCATATCCACCTTGATAAAATGTTTTTGATTGAAATCTGGTCTCACCAGTATAATATAACATTTTGGGAATAATATGCAGCCCAAAATGCCAACACTTGATGATATTATAGAAAATACAAGAACAGTATTTTTCCCAGTAACACTCATATAGGCTGGGATAAAAGCCACCCAGACACTGCAGACAACCAGCATGCTGAAGGTGATGTTTTTAGCTTCATTAAATCGATCAAAGTAAATTTCTGGCCAAGAAAGCAACAATGAAACTAACAGCTGCAAGTAGCCCCAGATAGCCCAGGAGTGTGGAGAAGGCCAGCTCATTGCACTGGAATATAATTTTATCTTCATATAAGTGAGTGTTCCTTTCTGGAAATTGAGGAGCAGTAGATAACCAGATGATACTAAGTAAGACTTGAAGTAGTGAACAGTAGAAGACCACACAGTTTGTAATTTTCACACCAATAAGTTTCTTCCAGAAGCTTCCAGGTTTGGTGTCTTTGAAGGCCATGTAGACAAGTATGATTTTAGCTAAAATGCAATAGATCGCTACTGAGAAAACTATCTTAAATGTAGTCTGACGAAGCATACAGGTGACGTGTGTAGGACGACCCATGAACAAAAATATACAAAATAAAAAATAAAACAGAAATGACGGAGACTAAGAGGACCATTGGGTCATCTTCATAGGAGAGAACTTCAATAGGTTTCTGTACACAATGGTTTAGGTCACTTGGCCATTGATCTTCTGGACACCTTTGACATGTTATGATTAGTGTTGAGCGATTATTATCGACAAAGTTGAAATCGGCACAGTTTTTATGTTGATTGAAATTTTTAGATAATGCGATAATTTAGGTTAAAATCTGTGCATCATCTATTAATATCGCGTCATTTTCGGCGCTTCCTGTCATTTTGGCGGCCAGCAAATGAGATTACAGAATAGAGCAGGGTGAGATGTGTGTGCGACGTCATGACTGGGATGTGTATGGTTGCGATTGGCTGGAAAAATCACATGACCTCGTTTTACATAGAACAGCCCTTCCTGTTCATAATCAGTGTCTCTCAACGGCTCATAGCAGTAGGACGTGTGCTCTGCCTGTGTCCAAACAGCTCAGCGAAATTATTCGATTTCTTCACAGAGAAAGCTCTACTGTTAGCTGTGATCCTTACAACTTAGTTAGATCAGAGATTGGAAGATTTTATGTAGTTAGGTAGAGAATTTTAAGGAGCATCTACCGCTGTAAAGTCACGGCTTTGTTCATTGAGGCACCTTGCACTTAAATGTGAATACAACAATTTTGTAGTCACCACAGGTGAATTGAAAGGTGCCAAAAAATACCTTTTATTATCCGAATACATTACAGATACGTGTTTTTTTGCACTTTGGCACACTACAGCTTTGTTCATTGAGGCAATCTTGTAGTCACCACAGCTGAATTGATAGGTGACAAAAAATACCTTTTATTATCCGAATACATTACAGATACGTGTTTTTCACTTTGGCGCACTACAGCTTTGTTCATTGAGGCACCTTGCACCTAAATGTGAATACAGCAATTCTGTAGTCACCACAGGTGAATTGAAAGGTGCCAAAAATACCTTTATCATCCGAATACATTTCAGATACGTGTTTTTTCACTTCGGCGCAGGCCAGCTTTGTTCACAGATCTACTTTGCAGTTAAATTTGAATACAGCAATTTTGTAGTCACCACAGGTGTTTTGATGGCCAAAAAATACCTTTTTAACCAATACATTACAGATCCTGTTTTTTCACTTTGGCGCACTACAGCTTTGTTGATAGACAACTTTGCTGTTAAAGGGAAATTTCAGCAATTTTGCCCACCACAGGTGAATTGAAAGGGTTTCCAAAAAATACCTTTTAATATCATATACATTTCAACAGGTTTTTTTTTTTAACATCGGGGGTCATAAAAGCTTTTGATAGATCTACTTTCATTTAAATTTTAATCCACAATTTTTTTTGATTTGAGGATTTGAGAATAGCGTATTTGCCATCTTTTATAAAGACTTTCCAAAACTCCCTAGCGTCTAAAATTTTTATTTTTTCTGAACATGGACAAATTCAGGGGGAAAAGCGAGAAAAGGGGGAAGGAATGGAGGTAGAGTACGAGAGAAGGTGCCCCTTTCCCAGTGCGGGCGACAACACCAGCCAGCGGATCGTCAGTTGCGGGGACCTCAGGCCTGTCATCGTGGGTCGGGGGCCGTAATTTCCCAGTAACGAACATCGTCGCCAACTGTCCTTAGTTTTAATGCAACCTGCACCAGCACCCCTTTACCCCCTCGTCCTCCCAGTCAGGGCCACAAATTTCGTCATCAGCATCATCAGCACCCATCCAACATGAAGCAGCCCAAATGCACCGGACCCCCCAAATTGGATAATCCTTTTTCTGAAGACCTTTTTGATGACAAAATGTGGTTGGGGTCAAAGGCATGCAAAAGATCAAGGGGGCCAAAGGGGATGTTTTTCTTTGCCTGACGCCAAGTTACTGAGCCAAGAGGAGGAAAGGGAAGCCTTTGCAGTCCCTCTTGCTTGTAGCCCCACTCCTGGATGCAGAATGTCAGGCGACGAAGTCACCTTGTTGAGAAATGATGACGACTTCGGTCCAACGGGCTTTTCAGCAGAATTTGCTTGCGAGCGCTTCATCACGGGACAGGGGGAAAAAGGAGGGGTAGTGTCAAAACGGGTTTCCGCCCAAAAAGGGGAGGCTGATATTTTAACGCCAGCCAGGGTCAGCGAAACCCCCCCCTCCCGTTTTTCGCCGAAAAAAAGGCCCGGGACCTCTCAAGCCGGGCCTTCTTTGGGGCAACCTTGATTCACCCAGCGTGTCATATCCGCTTTGCCGTAAACGCATAAGTAAAGGCAAGAACCCTTGGGTGGTTAACCACCACCAACTGTCAGTACATGCAGCAAATGCTAGTTGAAATAGGTAACACTTGGCCAAAAAAGGCCAGACCGACCCGGGCCTCCAACCACTGTCACACCCTCTTCTCCACCCCTCCTCCTCCGCTACCACAAGCGTTCCTACTGCCCAGGGTCCTTAGAGTCATTACAGGGTCAGCCCCCCTTTCAGCCTCCACCGTCGCCCGAGTACCACCAGCACCACCAAGACCCATCCCCCTTTTTCTCCTTCCGCCATTTGAGACCGCACGCCGTACAGCGCCACCCTAGCAGCCACCCTTTCTTTGCCAGAAAACCCGCCCTGCCCTGGCAGCCACGTGCACAAAATTTTTCAAGCGTTTTGTCTGCATCTGGGGCCGGGGAAAAGTCCATCTCACCACCGAACAGGGACTAGTAACACGGCCAAAAGGCCCTATATCTCTGTGACAGCTCACGGGTGACGGGTGGATGTCTGTGGGGGGACGATGGCTCTCGGGGCTCGGCGCACCCTTAAAAAAACCGCGGGGAGGGTGCGGGGGTTTTTTCCCCCCCAATCCTCGGTGGCATCAGGTGCCCAGAGAAACCAGGCCGGTTAAATTAACGCCCTTTAGCCCGCCACACCCAGGTCAGGACTGGGGAGGGGCTCCCGCAACGAGACCGAGCGCTGGCTGGGTGCCAAAAACCCTTGTCCAGGCAAGGTGGGTGCGATAACGGGCGAAATCTGCGGGCCCCCTTAAATCGGTAGGCTGGAGCACACCCTTCCGGGCACATTCAAGAACCTTGTGCCAAAAAAATTTCTAAAGAGTCCCCGGGTCTGGACTGCCTGCTGAGGAAGCTCGAAGTTTAAGTTCGCACTTCCACCGTTCTCACCCGCTTCGTCCCGCCGGCTGCGTGCAGGTCAGCCGGGCCTTCCCGTTAACCATCCATTGTTGATGTGGCAACACGCGGGAATTCCACCCTCCACTTGATCCTGCGTTTGGGGAAGCAGCGCAATGCCATTACGAAGTACGAAGTGACACGGGCCCTGACAAGCAGCATGCAACCTCGGGGTTTTTGAGCCACCGAGAGGGGGCGGTGAAAGACTCTGAAACCATCCTTGCCATTTTTGAAAAAGGGTCCCAAAAAGGGCATGCACAATCCCCTTTGGGCAGCAGAGCTTTGCGTATCTTATTTCTGGAACATCGGGACACTCGAAACAACGGGTCCCGCCGACGGAGGAGGAGACGGACAAAAGAGCGGGACAGGGAACCTTTCTCTAAGTCAAATCCAAAAGGGCCCGACTTTTTTCACAATTTCATCGGTCTTCATTAGGCAGTTTCGGGGTCCAGGGCTAGTCAAGGTGGCGAAACAGCTCTCGGGGTGCATCATCTCAGGAAAGTCGGGGCTGGTTTGACGCGGGCCCGGGAGGAACGAGGAGGATTTTACCACCCCCTGCCTTGGAAAGGGGTTTGGCGAAAATTGAGGCGGAGGAGGAAGAAGGAAAATTTCATTTGCTAGTGCCCCTCGCCCAGAGGTTTGGAAAAAAGGCTCCATCCCTCACATGAGTGCATGGATCTCCATTTCCTCCAACATGATCCTCGCATTAAGGCCATCAAAAGAAAAAAGTTACTGGGTGGTCACCCTCCTGGATCCCCGGTCAAAACAAAACTCAGCACTTTCCCTTTCCCCCCACCCAAATAGAATAAAATGCAAAAATGGAGACCTTCCGATTGATCACTGAGACATCTGTTGCTCTGCTTCACGTTCCCCAAATGTCACGGTGGGAAAAACATCACGCGTGAAAAGCAGTAGGATCCAAGAGCCAACGGCAGCAGCAGCAGGCAAGGTGGCAAAGCTTAATGGGGGACCCCTGGCAATCTTTATTTACCCCCTTCACCAACGCATGCAAGCAGGCACACATCCAACACACAGAGACCACTTAAGATCATGGTGCACGCCTATTGCGTCTCAATACCGATGTTTTTGTATGTGTTCCCGGGCCCAAAAGACTTTCTGGTATCCAAAAAGGACGAATGGCCCGAGACGCTCGCCACGCCCTAGAGGGGGTTTGTCCTGCCCACAGCCAGCGTCATATCTGAGCGGGGCCTTTAAACAGGCTGGAGGAGTCATTACAGACAAACGCATCCGGCTTTCCACAGAAATTTGGATCGTTTGACTTTCACAAGATGAATCAGGAATGGATCTCGATCAAGTTGTGGCCCAATTGCCGAGGTCACCGATTATTTCCGGCCCCACTTTCCACCCTTCAAACAAAATGGGCCTCTTTAAACTTTTTTTAAAAAGATCATTTTCTTACTGCAATTTTTTATTCTCTTTTCCCACATTTTATTTTTGGTGGTTTTTTGTGAGGAAATGTTTAAAAAACAGCAAGGGTTTTATACAAAACCGTTTTCCCTTTACCACTTTATCTTTTTGAATTTTTGCATTGTCAATGGTTTTGAGGTCATGTTGCGGAGATACAGCTAAAATTATGGTCCTTTTGGAACAGAAATGTGGCTTCTAAGTGGGATTCCCTCCATACAATTTTTAATAGGGCTGAAAGTCAAATTTTTAATTTTTTTGGGGTCATTTTGCTGGGATACAGCAAAACAGGCTTTTTGGAAAAAAAAGTGGCTTTTAAGTGGCATTTTCTCCCTCACAAATTTTTAAAGTGGCTGAGAAGTCATATTTATAATTTTTTTTGGGGGCTTTTTGCTGTGAATACAGCAATAACATGGCTTTTGGAACAGAAATGTGGGTTTTTTAAATGGCATTTCTCCCTCACAATTTTTTTAGGGGTGAGAATCATATTTATAAAATTTTTTTGGTCATTCTGCTTTGAAAAAGCAGCAATACACAGGTCCTATTCTAAAAAATGTTGTTTTTTAACAGACATTTGTTCTTTACAATTTCCAAAGTGGCTCAGGGTCCTTCCTTGAATTTTTTTGGGGGGTTTTTGGGGTGACATACAGCTATACTACATGTCCTATTTTAAAAAAATGTTTTTTTCAAAAAGCATTTTTTCTTCACAATTGTCCCCAAGTGGCTCAAGGGGCCTGCTTGAATTTTTGGGGGCATTTTGCTGTGACATGCACTAAAAAATGGGCCTATTATAAAAAAAAAAAAGTTTCTAACAGACATATGTTCCACAATTTTCCAAAAGTGGCTCAGGGGGGCATGCTTTGAATTTTTGGGGGGATTTTTGGGGTGTGACATCAGCAGACTACAGGGCCCCATTGAAAAAAGTTTTTTTCCAACAACATATTTTTTCACAATTTCAAGATGGGTCAAGGGTGATAATGCGCAGAAAAAAGAATAGGTAGGGCACGTTAATGGGCACATATTTTCCAAAAACACTTTTTTTTGCAAGATCTTTTAAAATAGCTATCAAACCCTGTATTGAGACAACCCATTTTTACAAAAAAAAAAAGAGAACAAAGACAGGTGGGGTTCCATCCTATTTTAAAAAATGTGTTTTCTAAATTAAACTACAAAAACTTGCATGTACAAAATAGCTGGTAAAAAAATTCCTCTGAATTGTACAAGAGAGGGACAGGGAAAAATTGACCAGAGTAGGGGTTTTTCAGGGAATGGGGTATGGGGCACGGGCAAGAACAATTAAAAGAGACAATTCCTCCAGCCTTAGTAAAATGAAAAAAAATGCCAAGAAAAAGGGGACCTGGGTGGAACAGGAGCGTTAACCCCCAGTATTTCCAATGAACTCAATTGGGCCCCAACATACAGAGGGGGCAAGCGCAAACCCAGGAGAGGGACGTATATTCCGGAAACTAAAATGGTGGTTGAAAGCTCCTTTTTTTTTTTTCCCGGGAAATTTTTAAACTGGGGTCATGAGGTTTGGGGCTCATCGTGGCCCAAGACGGATAGTCAAAATCCAAAACTAAATGGTGGGTTTAAAGACTTATTTTTCCGGCACTTTTTAATCAGGGGGTCATCAGGTTTTGGGGGTCATCGGGGCCCAGGACAGTATAGCAAAGTCCAGTGAAACTAAAAGGGGGGTTAAAGACTCCTTTTTTCCGGCACTTTTTAAACTGGGGGCTGCAGGGGTTTTAAAGGGGCATGCTGCGTTCCAACAGGGATAGTCAATGTCCAGGTTTTAAGTAAAAAGAGGTTCAATTTAAAAGCCTTCTGGCACTTTTTTAAATTTGTGGGGGATGCAAGTTTAAGGGGCATGCTGTGGTACAAAACAGGGATGGGGTTTGAATGGCTTGATTTTTTTTCTGGGCTTTTATACCTAAGTGGTTGCCTAAGATGTAGCACTATCCCTTTGACTGTTGTATTTTAAATTCCCCTTCTCCAGCCCGTTTGGGGGTAAGAATGAAGGTTTGTTTCCCCCATAACTTTAATGTCAACGGCGACATCTTTCATCGACCATCGAATATCTTGTCGAGATGGCCCACTATCGACCATCAACCGATGTCAATGCCAATGTAAACGCTCAACACATTTTTTGGGGTGTCTGCAAAAAAAAAATAAAAAATGGCAATGTAATAATATACAAAATTCTGCTTCAAAAAATGAGGACAAAGAAGAAAATAAAAAAATGTAAACAATGATATTTTACACAGTATGTAGATGGGATTTAATAGACCCTGGTTAACTAAACGTATAGTAATGTAGTAAGATTCTATAGGTTATATCTAAGTGTTCTCTCTGCAACATTATAACCTGACCAAATTCTGCAATCTGTGTTATCTTCTGACTCCACAAGACGGCATGGTCGGTGTAGTAGTGGCTGCTGTTTCTGTACATTTCTGCACTGGGGTTTTGTTTTTGAATGTGATAAAGAACACCATCATCAACATCACAGAGGTGTATTTTCTCCCTTTTTTACAGTATGTGGAGCTTATTTGATTTGCTTTCACAATGTAAAATCATTCTTATAGATCATTTAGCCTCCTCTACAAGAGACCCTGGTGTGTGACTCAGAAAGGGATGCAAGGTATATATGCAAAAACCAATGAGAGCATAAATCCATAAGACATCAAAGCTTTATTAGATACAAACACTTAAACTTGAGTAGGTGAAGAAGAATATCCAAAATGAAGCCAGAAATAGCATCATTTATATCACAAATCAGTGAAAAAATGTATTATGATGACAACGTGTTGAACGATTAGGTCATGACAACCTCAGACTAATAACAATATGTGTATAAGTAATGTAATGTCACATTGGTCCAACAATGTGTGCATTTGGTAAACATACTACCTACCAATGGAGTATAGTGCTATCAGGCACCCAGATGTGCATTTAATAGGACTCCCTTAGGGGAAGAAGTGAGTCTTGTGAAACCTGCATCAGAGTGCCAGTTAGCATTATACTCCATGGGTAGCTAACATGTTTAATGGATTTATGCTCTCATTGTTTATACATAGTATAAGAGGGATTTTTGTCCACTTACCATAGAAGGCTATTTTTTTTTCTTTTTGTAGCCTAGCCTTTATGAGGATTTCTGAATTTCTGTTTTTGTTAGGGATGCAAGGTTCAAAGTCCCATTGAGGTCAGTACAGTGCTGCATAATGTGGTGGTGATATATAGATAGCAGGGACTTAAATCAATGGTCAGGCCTAATCTGTTCTGTACCTACAGCAGCTGGAGTGTCAGCTCTCCATTTACTCATAATCAGATTCGCAATCACTGGGCAGATAAAGTTTAGTCTTCAAAAGTTCATTACTATACCATGAGATGAAGTTACACAACATAGAATAAGCTAAAAGATATCATTATTAGCACAACTTAATTTAAATTGCATTCACATGAACCGGACATAGAAAAGTTTTACGAAACGAAAGGTAAAAAAACATTATTATCAAATATATTGTTATTGTTACTTTAGTTGATTTCAGAGATACAGCAGGTTGACCATCTTGCTCGTTTGTAGCTGGTTTCTCAGGCTGCTAGACATCTCTGCAAAGGTAAATTCTGTTACTTTTGTTTTTATGCTTCCTGTAACCGCCGAGCTTAAAGCATTTTATTTCAGTTGGGTATACCGGGGTTTACAGGCCACAAACCGTAAGTGTAATCTAATGGCTGAGTGACCTCCTCAGTGAGATGCCCTCATTATACCCCTAACAATGCCACCATCAGCCCATATGGGTTTTCATCCTGCACAAGTTTATTGTCATACAAACACATCTGTTTGACTTCTTTTACATTAATGATAAGTATCAATGTCAAGGAGATTCCAATCGGTGGCTGAAACTTGTTGAGTTGTCCATGCAAATGCTAGCCTACCCAATGGCAAAGTGTCTTTTCCAATTGCATCCTCAGCTTAGTAGGTAAAGTTACAACCTCAAAGCAAAGAAAGAGCTCTAAACATACAGTGGGGAAAAAAGTATTTAGTCAGCCACCAATTGTGCAAGTTATCCCACTTAAAAGTGAGAGCGTCCTGTAATTGACATTATAGGTCGACCTCAACTATGAGAGACAAAATGAGAAAACAAATCCCGAAAATCCTATTGTCTGATTTGGAAAAAATGCATTTGCAAATTATGGTGGAAAATAAGTATTTGGCCATCAACAAACAAGCAAGATTTCTGGCTCTCACAGACCTGTAACTTCTTCTTTAAGAGGCTCCTCTGTCCTCCACTCATTATCTGTAGTATTGGCACCTGTTTGAACTTGATATCGGTATAAAATACACCTGTCAACAACCTCAAACAGTCACACTCCAAGCTCCACTATGGTGAAGACCAAAGAGCTGTTGAAGGACACCAGAAATGAAATTGTAGCCCTGCACCAGGCTGGGACAACTGAATTTGCAATAGGCAAGCAGCTTGGTGTGAAGAACTCAACTGTGGGAGCAATAATTTGCAAATATAAGACATACAAGACCACTGATAATCTCCCTCGATATGGGGCTACACATAAGATCTCACCCCGTGGGGTCAAAATGATTACAAGAACAATGAGAAAAATTCTCAGAACCATACGGGGGGACCTAGTGAATGACCTGCAGAGAGCTGAGACCAACATAACAATGGCTACCATCAGTAACACAATACGCTGCTAGGAACTCAGATCCTACAGTGCCAGATGTGTCCCCCTGCTTAAACCAGTACATGTCCAGGCCCATCTGAAGTTTGCTAGAGAGCATTTGGATGATCCAGAAGAGTATTGGGAGAATGTCATATGGTCAGATGAAACCAAAGTAAAACTGTTTGGTAGAAACACAACCTCGCGTGTTTGGTGGAGAGAGAATGCTGAGTTGAATAGCATAAAGAAATTCCTAAGAGACTAATAGATTCCTCCCAATGTCTCCAATCGTACACAAAATAAATTCCAAAAGAAAAAACCAACCTCAATTTGTGTATTTAAGACTTAACCCTTTTAAATAATTATTTAAAAGAAGGGAATAAAGAAAATAACTCGTGTATAGTAACCAAATTCCACCACCAAAAATCGTTAAGATATAGGGTTAGGAAAGGTAAAGGGGCAAGAGCTAGGAAAAAGGGCAAGAAAGCTAAATATCCCTACTTTTTCCTAGAAAAATTTCCCTATTAACCCATACAGGGGTATCGTCCCAAAAGGGACGTTCCTGGGCCGGAACCTCATCCAAGGCACACTAACCCTAATTAGGACAATGACTTCTGTTTAGAGATTCAAATTTGGGTGTAAATAAATTGTACTATCCCAATTACAACTGTCTATTAGTGTCAAAGCCTGTATAAATAGTACTCTAACCCCACACTTAAGTAGGGAAAATACAATGTCCTATCCTGTAAGTCCTATCCCGACTTTTTTCATTGTCCCAAACAAATCTTCAGGGGATTAATTGAGAATAAATGACAGGGTAAAAAGCCAAAATGTGTTAAAGGCGTAAACCCCGACTAGAGGACCAATTAGTACCTAGGGAAGAAAAAATCTATACATCACTCGGTGGTATCTAACCCGCAGTATATTTTTTAATCAGTACACGCCACAAAAGAACGAACTCCAATACAACAAGTACAAGAAATTGAAAATATCTCTAGATGAAGGCATATATATAGGAAAGTCAGCCCTGTTTTTCTCAGGGAGGGGTAAAAGTAAGATAACTCCATAAGTAACCTTGATAGGTAATACACCCGAAACCACAGATTTGGTCGCAGTGGCTGCGGTTTGTTAAGGGCATTGATAGCCAAGAGTAGTTATGGCAGCGTTATCCAACAAAAAAGCACATTTGTCGCATAGATCGTTATCGCATCACCATAAATCAAAAATTGCTCTCTTACCGTGTCCTGGCGATTACCGGGGGGGCGCCCTTTGGTCAGGGGTTACTTAAAGCCCCATCCCATTAGGGATCCGCTCCAAGCTGGAAC
>JAODAL010047286.1:0-30092 GCA_025379985.1 Phyllomedusa bahiana
GGGGCAGAGCTATTTCACCTCCCCCTCCACTCTCGGGCTAACCCCCTGGGGTTTGCCCCCGCGTTTGTCGGGCATGTGCCACTTCATACTGCGAAATGGCATTGCGCTGCTGCCCAATTGCGGGAAGCAGGGGATGGGGCCAATGTTCCCACTCAAAAATGAGACGGTTATGGGGGGGCCCAAGATGCGCTGAAAACGCAGCCACCGGGCGAAGCAGGGGGGTGTTGGTGGAATGTAGCTCAGACCTCGAACCTCCTTGAGGTTCATGATTTGTACCAGGAAAGGGTTTTGGGCCCAACCCCGATCTTAAGGGGGGGCCAGGAGTTTTGCCCGTTTGCACCCCACTTTCCCCTGGCACAAGGTACTTGTCACCCAGCCACCACTCGGTCTCGTTCGTGAGGCCTATACAGCTCCGACCTGTGTGCGGGACGGCCCCCAAGACAATTTTTTTCAACAACCTGGTTTCTCGGGGAGGTGATGCACCCTGGACCTTGGGGAAAAAAAAAACCGCACCATCCGGGGTTTTTGCCTGAGAGCCACCGTCCCCCAGAAATCCCCCCAGCTCACTCAGTGAGCGTCACAGAGATATCAGCCTTGAGGTTTAAAATTAGTCCTGTATCGGTGGTTAATGGATTTTGCGGCACAGATGCAGGCAACGCCCTGGAGATTTGGTGACACTAGCGGGCCAGGCAGGGACACTTTTCGGGAAAAGAGATCCTGCTCGGCTCGGGTTTTGGGCGGCAGCAGGGTCATGAGGGGCGGAACCATCTGTGTCCACCAAACGGAAAAGGCAAAAATCCAAGGAAAAAAGTCTGGAAATACCCATTGCTTTGGCTTTGGGAGGTTTGGGTTAAAGTGTTTCTTTTTATTCCAAACCGGGGTAAGTGGCTGCGATGGCCCGTACGGCATGAGGAAAGGGTGGAAGGAAAAGGGGTAGGCTTTCTTTGGGGGTGGGGTCCCCCCGGGAATATGTGTGGCACGGGGGTGATCCTTGCCATCCCGCTGGGACTTTGGGAAACAAGCAACGCTTGGCCTTGGAAGTGGTGGAGGAGGGGGGGGTGGAGACAGAGGGCATGACAGTTGTTTGGAAGCCCAAGACCGGCGTAGCCTTTTTTCGCCAAATTTTCCCACCAATTAAAACTCATTCTTTTGCTGAAAGGGTGAATAAACATGTTGGGGGGGTTAAACACTTAAGATTTCTCCCTCAAATGACATGGGCGGGTGCAAATTCTGAGGTTTGGGAACCGAAAAACCCCCAGGCTTCAAAGTCATGGACCTTATCAAACGGCAATAAGCGGGAGGGTTTTTCCCGCTCCACCGTGTTCAGGGCGGGCAGAATAATCCCGGCGGCCTTTTTGCGACCCCCCTCCCCCCTTTTCGAGGGCCGGACCGGGTACTAAACTACCCCATCTCTTTTTCCCCCCGGCCACGATGAAGCGCTCGCAAGCAAATTCTGCTAAAAAAAACCATTTTGGGACCCCGCAAGGGCCCATCACATCACAGGTGATTTTCCCGTCCTGACATTCTACTCCGGAGTGAGGGCTACAAGCTAAAGGCAAATGGCAAGGAGTTCCCAACCCTCAGGTTTTGGGCCCGACTAAACCAGCTTCCTTTCCCCCCTAAATAAACACCCACCAAAATTGGGGCCCGTCAAGCGGGCAAAAATCATCCTTTTTGGGCCCCCCTTGTTTCTTTTGAAAGCCTTTTTTTACCCCAACCGAATTTTTGGTCATAAAAAGGCCCTTCAGAAAAGGGGATTTTTTCCACAGGGGTGGGTCCAGGGAGTTACTTTGGGGTTTCCCCTTCATTTTAAAATTTTTGGACGGATTCTGACAAGATGAAAAGGGCATCTGGGGCCGTGACGGCGGGAAGGGGAGGAGGAAAAACTGCTGGATCGGGTTTGGCATTAACCACTGCAAACGGGTTTTGGGACGCTTTTTCGTTATTTGAAATTCACGGGGAAACCGCCCCCAGCGATGACGGGCCCCCGGAAGGGGTTTCCCGGGCAACCGACATGGCTGGTTTTGTGTGTTGCCCCCCACCCTCTGGAAGGAAAACCTTCCCCTCGCCCTTTCTACCTCCACCCCTAAAACCCCTCTTTGCTCGTTTAAAACACTTGTATTTTTTCCCTTTTATTCAAAAAAAAAAAATGTAAAAAGTATAAAAAGAGTATTTCTCTTATTGAAAAACTGAACTCAAAGCCCGGCAAATCACAGATATTTTTAAAAACCCCCTCTAATTTCCAAGGGCCCAAAACAAGAAAGAGTTTGGGCAAATTTTCTAAAAAAATTAAAATTGGGGCCACTTCGCCAAAATTTCCGCCCAAAAAAAAATTTTTCGGTCCGAATTATTTCCGGACAAAATTCCGTTTTTAAAAAAACGGGCAAATTTCCGGGCTGCACGAGCCTGCAGGGTGCTGTAGAACGTTGTCCCAAATCCCTTAAATATGCAAAGGGAGTTTGGTTGGTCTTCAAAATTTTTGTTTTTAAGAAATGACCCGCAGAAACGGGCCCGGCCGTTCTTAGAATCGCTTCACTAAAAATTTCCCCTTTGGGCACTTAAAAGGGGGCAAAACTGCCCAAAAAAAATTTCAAGCGGGAATGTAGCCTAAATAAATCTTTCCAGCGAAAAGCGGGACAAAAAACAATAAGAGCTTTTTGGGCAACATTAGTGCCCAGAGTGGGGGAGGGGGGACGGCGGCAGCCACACCCGAAATGAGGCAGGCAGTGGCACAAGGGACTTTCGGGAGGTGGAAAACCACAGGAGGCCACAGAGGGGCAAAAAGACGAGAGCAAGGTCCCCGGCCCGGCACGTAAAAAGGTCAGGCAGTGGCAAAATTTACATTTTTTGGAGGGGGAAAAACCCAGAAATTAGGCCACAGAGTTGAAACAATAAATACAGTGTGGGGGTTCCGACAGAGCAGAAAGAGACCCGGCAGTGGCACAATGCCCATTCTGGACCCCCGGAAAAACCCGTAAAAGGCCCACGGGTGGCACAATGATACGGGTGTGGGGGTCACGAAAAGAAAACCCCTTTGAATAAAGGCAGGGGGCCACAATGACATTCTGGAGGGGGAAAAAAACAGAAATTTGGGCCCCCACAGAGGGCAAAAATACCCCCGTGTGGGGGTACCGCGGCAGCAGAAATGAATCGGCAGGGCACAATGACATTATTTGGAGGGGGCTAAAAGTTTTAAAGGCCCCACAAGGGGGCACAATCACACAGTGTGGGGGGCAACCGGGGGGGCAGCAGTATGAAAATCAGGGCCAGGGGCACAATAAACTTTTCTGGGGGGCGGCCAAAAATTTTGGGGGCCAAAATTTTTGGCCCAAAATTTCAACAGTTGGGAAAGGTCACGGGGGCAGCGGGTATAAAGATCAGGCAGGGGCACAAAAAAATTTTTGGGGGGCGGAAAAAACAGTTTTGGGCCACAGATTGCACAACCCACACGTGTGGAGTCAGGGCGGCAGCAGTATGAAAACGGGGCATTGGCAAAAAAATGACATTCTGGAGGGGGCAAAACAGTAAAAAGGCCACAGGGGGCACAATCAAAAGTTTTGGGAGGCACGACGGGCAGCAGCATGGGGAACGGGCCCCATTTGGCAAAATGACATTCTGGGGTTTGGCAAAAACCGGGGAAAGCCACAAAAAGGCACAAAACTGAGACCCGGAAGGGTCACGGTGGCAGCAGCATGAGGTCGGGAGTGGCAAAATTTAACACAGTGGGGGAGGGAAAACGAGGAAGCCCACGGGCAGCAGCATGAGGCAGAGATTTGGCAAAATTTACTTTCTGGAGGGGGCAAAACGGAGGAAGCCCCCCAATGGGCACAAGGGACTGAGAGGGGAGTCCCCCGGCGGAAAGCACATGGGGTCACCCCGTGGCACAATGACACAGTGGGGAGGACATGGCCCGGGCCACAGCAGCAGCATGAGGTCGGACCAGTGGCAAAAAGGACACAGTGTGGAAATGTCAACGGCAACAGCAAAAACAGCACCCGAAATGATTTCATAGAGGGCACAATGACAGAGTGTTGGAGGGGGGTGGCAATCCCAGCCCCGGGAAAAGGGGGATGGTTGGGCACAGTTTGTGTGGAAACGGGGCGGGTGGCGGCTCAGAATAGGGGCCGGGGGCAGGTAGTTTAAAACCCGGGACGACCCAAGGGCATTGGGGTGGGGAAACCCCTGGCCGATCCCCCGCCTGATACATCTTGACAAAGGTCGGGCCCTTTCCATTTTTCCCCGGGGAAAAAAAGCGGGTTTTTCCTTTTGGGGAACCCCAAAGGCCCCCCCCCCCCACTAAACCCAACCCCCTAAATCCCAAACACTACTCCCCGGGAAAGACAGTTTCCTCCACTGAAAAACCTGAAATTTGCGGCCACACATCCAGTTTGGCTGCCCAAAGGGCCCCAGGGGAAACTTCTAACTGAGGTGGCAAGTGCTGTCCAAGAAAGGCCAACAACCTAATTTTTTTCAGGGATTTCTCCGGGTCCCCCTGCTGCGGCTGGCGACTGCCCCCCCACTGGCGGGTAAAGGGAAGTTTCTCATCAGTGACTCCAGATTTAAAGGTTACAACTTTTGGAGCGGGAAACGCCCCCTCCCCCCCCCCTTTTCTTTCCCCCCCACCCGCCGCCCCGATTTGGGGCCGCTGGGGAAACCCCCCCCGGTCAAAACCTTTTCAGAGGAGGGACAATCCCGCCAAAGGCAGGGGGCCAAACCCCGATTACGGGGGGTTTTTTCCCTTTCTTTAAATTTGATTTGTCCCCCTCTAAATAGTTTTGGGAAAAAGGCTCCCTTTTTGGAAACCGGTACAAAGGGTAAAATAGGGTGGAGAGCCAGAAGCCCAACCCCCTCTCCCCGGATCGACTATTCGGCCTGCACTTGCCGGGAAAAAAAAAGCATGCTGCGGGCCATCTGCACAAGTGACCCGGGGGGGGGTTTCCCCCCCCCAGTTTTCCCCCCCGGGGGTGGTTTTCCCCTTTTCCCCCCCCCCCCCCCCACTGCTCCTGCTCCCCCCCTTTTTCCCCGGGGGAAAAACCCCCATTTTAAAAATTCCCTTTTCCCTTTTTCCCCCCCCCCCCTTTTTTTTCCCCCCCCCCAAAAAAAAGGGGGCGGCCCCCCCCCCCCGGCCCCCCCCCCGGGGGCACCTTTTTGGGGAAAAAGGGGAAAAATTTTTCCCCGGGGGGCCAAAAAAAACCCCCCCCAACCCCCCCGGGGGGGGGGGCCCCCTTTTAAAAAAAAAAAAGGGGTTTTTTCTTTTGGGTGGAAAAAAAAAGGTTAATTCCCCTTTTCCTTTTTTAAAAAAAACCCCCCCCGGGGGGCCCTTTAAAAATTTTGGGGGGGTTTTGGGGGAAAAGGGGGGGTTTTTTTCCCTTTTTTTTTTTTAAAAACCCCCCCCCGGGCCCCCCCCCCCCCCTTTTCCCCTTTTTTTTTGGGGGAAAAACCCCCCCTTTTTTCCCAAAAAAATTGGCCCCCGGGGGTTTTTTTTCCCCCCCAAAATTTAAAATTTAAACCCGGGGTTCCCCAAAAAAGGGGCCCAAAATTTGGGGGGGGAATTGGGTTTGGGGGGGGGGGGGGGTTTTTTTTTCAAGGGGGGTTTGGGGGGTTTTTTGGGGGGTTTTGGGGGGAAAAAAAACCCCCCCCAAAAAGGGGGGGGGGGAATTCACCCCCCCAAATTTTCCCCCCCCGCGCCCCCCCCCCCCCCCCCCCCCCCCCCCCCCCCCCCCCCCCCACCCCCCCCCCCCCCCCCCCCCCCCCCCCCCCCCCCCCCCCCCCCCCCCCCCCCCCCCCCCCAACCCCCCCCCCCCCCCCCCCAAACAACACCCCCCCACCCCACCCCCCACCCCCCCCCCCCCCCCCACCCCCCCCCCCCCCCCCACACCCCCCCCCCACCCCCCCCCCCCCCCCCCCCCCCCCCCCCCCCCCCCCCCCCCAAAATCCCCCCCCCCCAACCCCCCCCCCCCCCCCCCCCCCCAAAACCCCCCCCCCCCCCTTCCCCCCCCCCCCCCCCCCCCCCCAAAAAACCCCCCCCCCCCCGGCCCCACCCTTTCCCCCCCCCCCCCCCCCCCCACCCCCCCCCCCCCCCCCCCCCCCCCCCCCCCCCCCCCCCCCCCCCCCCCCCCCCCCACCCCCCCCCCAAACCCCCCCCCCCCCCCACCCCCCCCCCCCCCCCCCCCCCCCCCCCCCCCCCCCCCCCCCCCCCCCCCCCCCAAAAAAACCCCCCCCCCCCCCCGGGGGAAAAAAAAAAAAGGGGGGAAATCCCCCCCTTTTTGAGGCCCCTTTTTAAAAAAAAAGGGGGGGGTTTTTTTTCCCCCCCCCTTGGTTTTTTTTCCCCTTTTCTTTTTAAAAGGGGGGCCCCCAACCAAAAATTTTTTTCCGGGCCGGGGGGGGAAAAAAAGTTTTCCCCCTTTTTTTCCCCAAAAAAGGGCCCCCCCCCAAAAACCCCCCCCCCGGGGGGGGGGTTTTTTTTTTTTAAAAAAAAAGGGCCCCCCCCCGGGGTTTTGGGGGGGCCCCCCCCCCCAAAACCCCCCTTCCCCCCCCCCTTAATTTCCCCCCGGGGGAAAAAAAGGGAAAACCCCCTTTCCGCCCAAAAAATTTTTCCCCCAAATTTTTTGGGGGTTTGGGGGCCCCCCCCCCCCCTTTAAATTTTTGGGGCCAAAAAAAAGGGGGGGGGGGGGGCCCCCCCCAAAAAAAAATTTTTCCCCCCCCCCCCAAAAAGGGGCCCCCCCCCCTTTTGGGGGCCCCCTTTTTTTTGGGGGGGCCCAAAGGGGGGGAAAAAAAAAACCCCCCCCCCAAAAAAATTTTTTCCCCCAAAACCCCGGAAAACCCCCCTTTTTCCGGGGGGGGAAGGGCCCCCCCCAAAAAGGGTTTCCCCCCCCCCCGGCAAATTTTTTCCAAATTTTTTTGTTTTGGGGAAAAGGGGGAAAAAAATTTTTTGCCGACCAAAAACCCCAAAAACCCCCGGAACCCCCTTTTTTTTTCCCCCCCCTTCCCAAAAAAAATTTTTTTTTCCCCGGGGCCCCCCAAAAAACCCCCCGGAAAAAATTAAAGGGCCCCGAAAAAAGGGTTTTTTTGGGGGGGGGGGTGCTTAAACCCCCCCCCCCCCCCTTTTTTTTTTTTTTTCCCCCCCCCCGGGGGGACAAAATTTTTTAAAAAGGGGGGAAAAACCCCCAAAAAAGGGGAAAAAAATTCCCCCCCGGGGGGGGGGCCCCCAAAAAAAATTTTTTTTTTTTTCCGGGGTAGCCCCCAAAAAAAAAGGGGCCCCCCGGGTAAAGGGGCCCCCCTTTTGGGAAAAAAAGGGGTTTTTTTTAAAAAACCCCCCTTTTTTTTTTTTTTTTTAAAAAACCCCCCTTTTTTTTTAAAAAAAAAGGGGGGGGGGAAAAAAAAAACCCCCCCCAAAAAAAAAAAATTAAAAAGGCCCTTTTAAAAAAGGGGAAAAAAAAAAAAACCCAAAAAAAAACCTTTTTTTAAAAAAAAAAAAGGAAATTTGGGGGTTTTTAAAAACCCCCGGGGGCCCAAAAAAAAAAAAATTGGGGTTCCGGGGGGAAAAATTTTTTTTTGGGGGCCCCCCCTTTTTTCCCCCCCCCCCCTTTTTTTTCCTTTTTGGTTTTTCCAAAAAAAATTTTTTTTTTTCCGGAAAAATTTTTTGGGGCACCCAAAAAAACCTTTTAAAACCCCGGTTTTAAAAATTTAAAAAAAAACCCCCCCAAAAAATTTTTTTCCCAAAAAACTTTTTCCCAAAAAAAAATTTTTTTCCCCCCAAAAAAATTTAAAAAAAAAAAATTTTTTCCTTTGGGTTTTTTTTCCCTTAAAAAAAAAATTATTTTTTTAAAAAAAACCCCCGGGTTTTCCCCAAAAAAAAAAAATTTTTTTGGGGGTTTTTTTTTTTTTAAAAAAAAAAAAAAAAAAAAAAGGGGAAAAAATTTTTAACCCCTTTTAAAAAAAAATTTTAAAAAAAGGGGGGGAAAATTTTTAAAATTTTTTTTAAAAAAAAAAAAAAACCCCCCCAAAAAAGCCCAAAAAAAAAAAAAAATTTTTTTAAAAAAATTTTTTTTAAAAAAAAAAAGGGGAAAAAAAAAAAAAAAACCCTTTTAAAATTTTTGGGGGTTTTTTAAAAGGTTAAAAAAAAATTTTTATTTTGAAGGAAAAGGGAAAACCGGGTTTAAAAACCCCCCCTTTTTCCCCCCCCCCCCCCCCCCCCCCAAAAAGAGCTTTAAAAAATTTTTTTTTTTTTTCCCCCAAAAAAAATTCCCTTTTTTTCCCCAGGTGCTTTGCCCCATGTAGCGCCATGTGCTCGCAGCCATTTTATCAATCAAAAGCACACTTCGTTCACCCGAAGTACCCCAAAGTTCGACTTCGTTCCGAACCGAAGTTTTCCTGAAATTCTAAACGAATTCCACTTCGTTAGAATCAATTCGCCCAGCTCTACCAACTAGGATTAGAAACAGAATTGTTTTTATCGAATATCTGTGAAATGCGGTCTGGTGGAAGAACTGTAACACCAAATCAACAGTGTTCTTCCTTCAGTCCCTGAGATTTACAACTGCCCAGTAAGAATAGCAATTGATAGTTTTCATCAAACTATTGTACAAGTGCGCTATTTTCAACAAACTGAGACACACGGAGTGCAATAGAACTATTTGAAAGTTATATGGATTAGATAGGATGTTTTGCAAATGCTCACAACAGGCACCAGTTAAAAGAAAATATTTGTAACCTAATTAGCGTACAAGGGGGCTATTTGTGACAAACTGAGACACACGGAGTGCAATATACAACTATTTCAAAGTTATACGGATGAGATATGGCGGTTTTCCAATGCTGACAACAGGCACCAGTTAAAATAAAATATCTGTAACCAAATTTGCATACAAGGGGACTATTTGCGCAAAACTGAGACGCACAGAGACCAATAGAAAACAACAACAAAACAGACAATTTTACCTCATATGGGAGGTCTGCTGGCCAAAAAGTATAAAAAAATGGCTATTTGAGTGTAACGTCGTAGGACTGGCTGTGCTTTAGAAACCCACCCCTCCCCACACTCCCCCCCTCCCACCCCCGCAGCTGCAAACAGCACTCACTCTATTTCCAAGTCTGTAGCTAACTTTAAAATAAAATTCTCTAATCTGGTTATCTCCTAAGCTTCACAGCTACTATAACAAGGATGGATTTCTGTATAAAAAAAGATATAAAACTGTGTCTCAGAGCTTTAAAAAAAGCTATCGGGACACAAACAGCGAGACGTGCTGCTCTGTAGTGAGATAGTGAATGAATGCGGCTGATCAGGAAATGGAGTCTCAACATAAAACGAGGTCATGTGATTTTTGCATCTAATGAGATCCATACACTGCCTAGTAATGACGTCGTACATACTCCTCATCCCTCTTTATCCTCTGAGCTGATTGGCTGGCCACCAAAACTACAGGAAACGCTGAAAAAGGCGCGATAGTAAACCTGATAAACTATCACGTCATCGGAAAATTCCGATAAATGTAAAAACCATGCCGATTTAAACTTTTGTCGATAGTATTGCTCATACTTATTTACCACCAACGCTCCGCACTGACTGACTGTTACCGCCGCTGCCTCGGTGAGCCCCTGTGCTGCTACTTTCTGGGACCTGCAAAGAAGGGGGTCTAAATCGTGGACGTTTGGCTCCCGACCTCGCACTGCTTCCACCCTGCTGACTCCCAGCCACACTTCCGACTTGCCGGCTACGCCACTGCCTGATGTGCATGCTTCCGCTCTCTTCTCCCGATGATGATGAAGCCCTTGCTTCCAGGGCTGGGACAATGGGTAGTTAAAGGTAGGCGACCGCCTAGCGCGCCACTTCATACCAGGCAGAAAAGTGAGCGCAAGGAGGCATGGAGTGGGCTGAATTTTCCATTTGAGGGGCACTTTATGCCTTGTTTAACTGGGGCATCAAAATACCTTGTCCCAGCCTTGCTTGCTCCACCCGGCTCCCAAGTGCGATTGGCTACATCGATTAGTGTTTGCCTGTTACCGCTGTCTTCCCCACCTCTTTGCTGCCCACTTTCCTCAAATAGTTCGTCCTCACTGTACAGTGGCGCAGAGCCCACAGCACATATTAGTTCTCTGGCTGTGTGAACCGAACAGAGGCAGGTTGAGGACAGATGAGGGCCCCTGACCTGCTACAGGGCAATGCCAACTAAAGGTTGTGTCTTACGGATGCAACGACTCTTTGCCGGGGTTGTCAGATGTTATCTGGGAGAAAGTGGATGACCTAGTGTGTGGTCAACACATGTCCGTTAGATGACACTGGAAGCTCTGGCCTCGCAGGGTGACCCCTGCTGTGATGTCCCATTACTGTTCTGTGACCTGTTCCTGCTCCAGAAACCTACTATTGCGTTCTTTGTTACTCCATGTAATCAGGCACACTCACAACCCTCACAGTTTTAAGTGAGCTCTGAAAACTCATTTTCTTAGACAAGCCTACCAAGATCCCTAATTGTTAACCCCCCAAATTCTGTCACACATTCGTCCCTTCCTGCACTTCGGCACCCACAGGCACTTATCTGTATGTAGATGTATGGTTGGGATGGCAGGTTCATCCACTTTTTTATGTATACTACCCCATATTTATGTAAAATGGCTGGACCATTGTAAACCAAACAGTGCTGAGATCCGGCAAGCAGAGTCTCTGCAAGATGTCTGCGGCCACGTGGGGAGCTTCTAGGAGCTCTTGTGTATTGCCCAGCTGCCACAGACACTGTGGAAACGTACCTCCGCCCAGGTGTTGTCCCAAGTCCACACTTACCGCCAGCAGCAGAGCCTAGGATGAGAGACAGAGAAAGCCACAGTCAGTATGAGAGGAGAGGCACCAGAGGGAACGTCCGCACTCCTCACAGTCGCACAGCATGGCAGGAGCTGCTCTCAAGCTGATAGCAGGGGGAGCCGAGCGGTGGGTCCGGTTTAGCGGTGATCAGTGGGACCAGCCAGGCACAGATGGGCTGCATGGAGATGATCCAGTACCAGATGGCAGCTGCTGGGTAAGCAGATAAGGGTTTAGTTGTGCCGCTTAATGTAGTTCCTCATGGAGCTCTCCCTCTATGCAGCCGAATCCATAAAGGTCCAGGCCACACCCCCTGTAGGCCCCAGTGTTTTTTATTTTTAGCAGTGCTCACCGTGCAGTATATGTCACATATTAGTTTTACTCTGTGGTTTGATAATATTACATTGATACCCAATTTATATAGTTCTTTCTATGTTGAAGCGCTTTAAAAAAAAAATTTATTGTGTAGAACAATATTTATGCATCACTATCTTCTAATAGCCGTAATTATTTTTATTTTTTCCGTGTACAGAGCTCTTTTTTGCAGGATGAACTGACATTTTAATTGATACCACTTTAGCATTTATATATCTTTTTGATTCCATTTTATGTACTGTGAGATGAATGAAAATCATAATTATGTGACATAGCTACATAGTTTGTAAGACCCAAAAAAGACAGATGTCCATCAAGTTCAGTCTATTGTGCTAAAGTGTTGATCCAGAGGAAAGCAAGAACCCCCATGAGGTTGAAGCCAATTGTCCTAATTTTAGGGAAAAAATTCCTTCCCGACTCCAATCTGGCAATCGGAATAAATCAACGACTGTTCTTCAGAATCCTAGTCACTATAACTTGTTATATTTTTGCATTGACTGTTTTGTTTTCCTGTGATGTTCATCGTGTGGGCTAAATAATGTGACAGATTCATAGGGTAGGTCATTACGCAGATGGAGATACCAAATATGCACACTTAATTTTTTATCTTTTTTGGGGGAAAAGGGCGCTGTGTTTTTATTTTATTAGTGTATAACTTTTTTTTCCACTTTTTTTTAAAGTTTTTTCACTTGCCACCATAGGGGACTTGTATCAGTGTTCTTTAGATCACTGTTACAATGGAGAGCAGTATACAGCAGTACTTCTTTGTACTGCTCTCAATGGCAACTGTCAATCACTATGCACAGTCATGCCCACAGGGCACAGCTGGGCACGGTGACATCACAGGCAGCCCCAAAGCCTTTGTTAGACTTTCGGGCTGCTAGGGAAGTTATCAGCAGAGCAAATACATCGTGATTGATTGCAGCAGCTAAGGAATTAATCACCTGCTGCGAAAGCTCACTCAGGCTGCGGGCGACACAGCATGGGGACAGCTGTAATATACAGCTGGTCCCATGTTGCGATTGTGTAGGCTCCACTTGAGAGCCTGCATGATGTCCAGGAGTCACTTCCCATTAGGACATCCAATGTCAGGAAGGGGTTGAAGAGAACCTGTCAAATTGAAAATGCTATCTGATTTGCTGGTAGAATATAATAGAGCAGAAAGAGCTGAGCAGATTGATATTTTTCTGTAGGGAAAGCTTTAGTAAAAGTTATATTTTATTTATTTAAATTCCTGCTTATTCTAGGTTAAGGAGTCCAGTAGGCAGTGTTACCAGTGATTGCTATCACTGTATACACATTCAGGCAAGAAATCACTGATAACACCACCACCTGGACTTGAAACAATAAAATACAACTTCTAATGAATTTTTCCCACACAAAAACTACTGTATATATCATTCTGCTCAGCTCTTTCTGCACTCTAAGAAGCCACTAGCAGATCAGATAGTATTTTTAATGTGACAAGTTCCTTGTAAAAAAGTATAATGTGCACCCCAAGTGTATTCAATTCCTTATGTTCATTTATCATTTGGTAAAACACAGCTTCTATTGAAGCCCAGCTGCCACCATAGATGTCTACATAATAAAGGCAACTCTGATTGTACCTCAAGCTCAGTTATATGAGACCTTAAAAGAGAAGTTGTAGATTATATTTTCCATTTTCACCTAAAGCAGAGTTATGGTTTTTAACCTATGCACTTGAAGAAGATTAACAATGCTATCACAGTTATGAGGCAACCATCTCTTAATGACAAATTCCTGTTATTGCTGAGCGAAGTGGCTGTGAAAAGATTCAGAGACGAAGTACTTGTGACATCTACATTAATACCAAACTACAAACTAAGCCATTACAATCCAACTTTGTTATTATCACTGAGGATTAAACATATTTAGACAGTTTAATGCACATGTGTGTTAAAGCAAATATCGGTAGTCTGTCTTTTTGCCGTTTTTTAATCGCATTTTACTAGAAACTTTTTACTAGATTTTGCTTGAAAAAGGCTTTAATCACAAATAGACATTTGAATTAAATGAGAAAATATAACCAAAGATTACATTAAGTTAAGAAGCATATTACAGGAGTGGCAGGCTAAAGAGTATAATCGTAGCTTTTAAACTATGGAGAATTCTACATGGGTTTTGGGTGGTTATTATGACACTATAGTATTGACATTAAAACAACTGCTTAATGAAAATTGTAAAACATAAAAACATGGAAACAATGAAGAAAATAATGAAAAAAATGTAAGTTTTTGTAAATACAGAGGAGAAGCAAAAACAGACATAAACTAAGTAGATACCATCTACTTAGATCAGTTATTAAAGGCACTTTCTAAAAAGATTAAGGAGTTGTCTCACCATGCTGTTTTACAGAGTCACAGGCAGCTTCAGGCTCACTCTTCCTGGTCAGGCTGTGGGTGGTTGTATAGCAGTAATTGGCATTTCAGCTCTGCTATTACTAGCTGAAACTGTTAAAGTGACATGACTACTAAGGTTTATAAACTGTAGTGCACATGGCTATAGAGCTCTAAAAGATTAAAGCTTGTCAGTAGGTAATTTAAATGAACTCAGGTCTTTCAAAACAAGAAACAGACTACCGCCTCAGTCTGTTAGATCAGAGAGAGGTACACAGTAGATAGTCAAACTTGTCTGTAAAAGTAGGATATAAGATCTGCTCCTATCTCTGAAAAGAAGCAAAAAACACCTTACTTTTGCCTTAATGTTTAAAGCTAGTTAATAAAACAAGAATACCCCTTTGCTATAATTGCTGAGGGAATCTGTGTCAGTCTATTCATAATGTGCCATTTACATAAATTAATAAAGGGCCTAAACCCCTTCCAGTCCACAAGATAATAGGTCCTCCCTCTGCAACGCTTCTCTGCAAGAATCTTTTGGACTCCAAAGATATGATTAGAATCCACTTCCTGAGGAGATGTCTTGGTTACTTAACAAAAGCAGTTGAGGACAAGCGGTTTGAGCAAAGAAGCATGAAAGGAGTTCGATATACACATGGATGGAGGCAAACAGAGTTTGTACCAAACCGGAGTGATTTGCTTGAGAACCGAAAAAAGACCAGGGAAAACGAAGACCCTGCTTGAGACTGGGAATTTTGAGATGGGCATATTTTGCAGACAGCCACATCTTTTCTCCAGGAGGGAACACAGGAGGAGGTCTTTTTCTCCTATTTGCTTGTATCTTCATTTTAGAAATTGCTAGGAGGATAGATTGGCGGATATCCTGCCAGATACTGTAAATTTATTTGACTTATGCAGCGACAGCTGGAACACCCAAGGCGGTAGGCAGGGGGAGAGGAGGGCTGGGATGTCACCCATAGACCACAAAGAACAGAGAAGCTAAAGCAGAATCAGAATCAAGACTGTTGTATGAGAATTCATCCCTTGGAAGAAAGATGGCCGAGTTGTCCTGATGAGATGAAACAAAATGACAAAGATATTTCCCTAGGACCTGGTTTACTCTCTTTACTTGATCGTTTGTTTGAACATGGTATGCAGAAAGAAGTCCAACTTGACTTTTAGCAGAGAGCAGAGTGCACGCCAGAATTTAGAGACAAATTGAATCCCTCAATTGGACACAATGTAAAGAGTATGTCCATGCAGGCAGAATATTTGTCGGAAGAAATGGGAGGTGTGTTGCAGAGCAGTAGGCAGACCTGTTAGTGGTACAAAACGAGACATCTTGGAATAATGATCTGTGTCTACCCGAATGACAGTGTGACTGGTGGAGAGTGGTAAATCTTTAATAAAGTCCATATGAATATGTGTACATGGTTTCTCAGGTACAGGCAAGGAAAGAAGCGGTGAGATTAGATGACTTATTACAAGCACAAGTGGAACAAGACATAACAAAATCATTGACATTTTGAACAAAATTAGACCACCAATAGTGTCAGGAGATCAATAATAAAGATTTTTGAATTCCTGAGTGACTGGCTATCTTGGATGAGTGACTGCATTTAAGAATTCTTTTCTTTAAGACAGGATTTAAAAAGGTTCTCCTCTGAGAAATCCATTTGAGGTTGATGAAAGATGCATAGATTAGGCATTCCAGGGGAATGATGTCCTAAGTTGTGGTATCAACACCAGTGATATCCTAGGAGTGGGACAGAGCATCTGATTTAATGTTTTTTTTTAATCTGGCCTAAAATGCATTAGAAAGTCAAATTGAGAGAAGAGGGATGATCTAGCTTGCCGGGGATTTAAACTATGCTCAGTCTGGAGAGTAGGTTCTTATATTCCATGAAGATATTCACCAGATGATGAACACCTTCCAGAAGAAGACGCTACTCATCTAATGCCAATGTAATGGCCAATAATTCTTGATCCCCAATGATATAATTCCTTTCAGCAGGGGAGAAGGTTATAGAGAAAAAAAAATGCAGGTAATGATCTTTGCCGCGAAAAGGGCGGCCTCGTTCCTGATGACTATCCCTATTAGGCCATGGTGTTACTAAGGATAAAGATATTGAGATATCAGAATGATGGACGCCACTGATGTCTGGGCCACACCATACCACATCCCTTGGTCTGGTCACATTTTAGGCATCCTTAGTAACTCTAAGCAACTGTATATTTTCTCCCCTGATTAACCTATTCTACCACAGGAAATGTGTTAGGAGTTGTTGCTTTTGAAGCTGGTACTCTGTGAATGTAGGTTGCTTTGGTTTATATCTATGAGTGTCAGCTGTCCTTGTAAGGATGACACCAGGGCCTAAGAGGGATAGTCATCGGGAACGGGCCGCCCTTGTTAATTTATGCAGGATACATAACAGGGAATTATTGGGGCAAAGACAGCGATTTGGGAACCTGGCATTTGCTTGAAAGGAATGACAGTACCATGAGTAAATTAATTACAATTTGTTCCATGATTATACATGCAAACCCGTGTTTATATTTGACCCTGCACGCAGTGTCTCCCTGATTCTTAAATTTATTTATTATATATATATATATTATATATATTATATATATATATTATATATATATTAATTTTTAAATTATTTTTTTTTTATTTATTTTTTTCATTTATGTGGTTATCGTATAGGGTTGGCTTGGGTAATATTGATTTTTAATTATAGAAATAAAAGTATATGTTTTAATAGGGGTTTTCTTTTTTCTGTGATTCGTATAGAAGAAGGGTTAATGTTGCATATATAATGGACAAGAGCACTGAAGAGTTTAATGTAAGAATCCCTGGTGGTCTAGGGCAGTGAAGGAGTTAATGTAAGCAACATTGGTGGATAAGGGCAGAGAAGGAGTCAATGTAAACATTACTGGTGGTCTAGGACAGTGATGAAGTTAATGCATAGATCCCTGGTGGAGAACAAGTCTGATTGGATTCCCCAGGCTAGCTCTGATAATGTAACTGTTCATATATAGTTATTGTCCATATATAGACAGTTAAATTATCAGAGCTTTCCCTGGGGAAACCAATCAATAGGTTGCTGCTCTTCCTTGGAGGTATGGGTGGAGACTTCTCATGACCCACACCTCTGGTGCTATAAAAAAAAAAAAAATATGCTAGGGGAAATGAAAATAACTAGGTTTAAACAAAGTCTCAAGTTTAGTATGAGAACAATAGATTGTATCATTTACTGTGGTAAAAAGTTCTCAGTATAGGGTAGATATCTTCATTTATTAGGTGTCTAGCTGTTTTAGCTGGATCTTCAGCAGGTTCCAGTGTGTTTTCAGCATTTATCTTTTGGGTTGGGGGATTATAATAAGAAATAATTGTAGATTTTTTTTTACATACAGTACCCTTATATAAACTACATAGGACTGAAATCAATTGGCAGGGTCAGGTAATTTTGGAATGGTATGGCCTATATGCAAAATTATTATCCTCCAAGCTAATGGTTGTTGTTTTTTTTTTTGTATGTTATAGAAACATAAATAAATGAGAGTTGTTGGAACATTACAGATAACCCCACAGGAAATCAGCAAGTTCACGATTTTCTGCGCTCTGCATACTGTGATGGCTTTATGTGCCTGTAATAAAGGCTCTGGCTCTCTTAGAATGCATAGGCTGGCAGCATTAATAACCTTTAGCCCACAGCCTTTGATTATCCAACTGCTAAACTAAAATTTTCTTGGAATAAATATTCATGTTAATTTATTCCATCCTGTGGGTGAAACCACTGTTGATGATATTGTTCTTTATTTCTGAGAAGTCCATCTAGAACTACATGGTCTCATGTTTCATAGTTTTGCAGTTGCCTTTGCCTGTTTTTTTTTGTTTGACACTACTGCCTGTCAGGTTTTTTTTCAATGTTATGCTTACATATATTGATATGCAAGAAATGGCAATTATAGCTTTACAGAGGTTGATTAGGATTGTAACCAGTTAAGGCTCACTGACCTATATACCTGTCTTGGAGGTGTTAAGGTTATATGGACTGGATTAACCTACGGAGCCTGCTCCATACACGGCAGTTGCTGGATGTTAATTTTAAACCAGTGCCCACTACTAATGACCAGTGATCCTTCCCCCAAGAAGTTTTAAGATACAATCCTGATCCGATGTCTGAAGGAGGCATGTCCTAAAACGGTTAAGATTTACTCTGATTTCATGTCAGATAAGCATATATTTCAAGGCTGGCTGCATGATCCTCTGCAAAAAGACAGAATGTTCCTTGCTCTTATGTGGCTTTATTGATAGATTAAAACAGTAGCTTCAACATGAACGTGACTGATTTAATCAAGCATTGCAAAAGTGGTCATCACATTGAAATTAGCATTAGCTATTAACATTAGGTATGCATTATTGTTTATAAGTTCTTTAGGTATTGTTTATTGATTATTGATTTTATTGTATTGTGGTATGTAGAATAATCACAGAAACCCATGTAATAAGTTAACAAAAAAGCAAAGATGAGAACTCAAGCTCCATCTATACTGAGACTTCCCAGTAACTGTTTAAGCCCTCATAATGTTTCTGTAATGCTGGCACAGGTTTAACCACATCACCTATACACTGCTAGACTTTTGAGTTTAGCTTGTGCCAAATAATGTTAGCATTCAGCATTGGATCAAACCACTTTGTTGCTTTGGAGTTGAAGGTGGGAAATCCTTTTCTGGGTATCTCCCATCCCTAGAAAATGAGCAGCATGGTTGTATCCAGTTGATGCAGGATGAGATAGGGGGTTACAGATCAGCTATTAGAAAACCCTGATGTTAAGTTCTTTGTAGATGGATGATGGTACACCTTAGATGGAAGGCTGTACCCAGAATATGCAGTAGACACTTTTTCAGAGACTGTAAAAACTGAAGCTTTGCCTCCGCACATGTTGACCCAAGAAGCTGAACTAAAAGCATTGGAAGAAGCCTGCAAGCAGGATGACGACCAGATTGTCAATATATACACACATTCTCGCTATGCCTTGGGATCACACATGACTATGGCCCAATATGGAAAGCAAGATTATTTCTTACAGTGAATGAACAGTCTATTTAAAATAAAAAATAGTGATGAACCCGGCTGTCATTGTTGTAGCGCTGCAAAAAGAATAACCACAGCCGCATCTGGATTTTAATATCCTGAAAACAGTTGCAAGAACAGACCGGTGAAGATAAGAGTAAAAGAAGATGTGGTGTGAGAAGGATGGACTACTAACAGCAGAAGTATTTTTGGTCAGTTGGAAAGAGACTATGGGCGACCTGTATGAACGGATCTGTGCACAATTTTCTGGTGTATTTTGAGCCAAAAAGAATGTATGAACAGGTGCACTCCCAACTTTGGCGCAATAAGACCCTTTGTAATGCACCAAAGACACTTTTTAATGCGCCAAAGATGAGGGGCATTCTGGGTGCGCGTTGCACCACATTTCAAGAAGTAGCCACATTTATGATTCTTTGACTCCAAATCTAGGTGCATATCAGAACAGCCAGACCAAGTTAAAGGTGGTCTGCCTCAGCCTGAGTTGTCATAGTGGCACTACAATGCGCCTGTATGTATGACCCGCAGAAGAACAGGTTCTGTACATTCTGACACATTTTACACTGCTTTGAAGTGATTTTAAACTGGCCTGTCAGCACCAGGATTCATACATGTCGCTCTATGTCTGCAAAAGACTTTTTATCCTGTTTTGGCCAATACAAGGATGTATACTATGCACAAGAAACAATGTGGAATGAAAATTGAAGCCTGACCCCACAGCATCATGTTACCAGAGCAGAATATCCTTTCCAGAGAATATAAATTGACTATACGCAAATGCCTCGAGTAGAAAAGCAGGATTATGTTATTGTCTACACTGATCTTCTGTTTGGATGGCCCGAAGCATTCCTGATTGCTAAAGCGACTGCTCAAATAAGCTACAGCCAAGAAGCTGCTGTCAGAAGTAATGTGCAGAGTTCCTGAAGCAAAGTGATCGAGTCACGCATTGCACTGGAGAAGATCATGGCTGCATTAGAAATATGAAGGAAAAAAAACCTTTCATACCATCTATCACCGGCAAAGTAGTAGCTTTCAGGTAGAGAAGGGTTGATTATAAACTAGTAAGATAGGCATTCATCCATATAGGTATTGTTTTGGATTTAGATCCTAACCTATTATATTGTTTTTGAACTTCAACTCCCCAAATCAACAGAAATTTCTTTGACTCTTTTTGGTGAAACATTTACAAAAGCGCTTAATTAATTTTCATTCTTGAGTTTTTGTCTTCCTTCCATATCTGTAGATGATATTGTACCCATAAGTTGGAGCCAGTAGACTGGATGGTAGTTAAAAGACACGTCAGGAGGGCCCAGGAACCATGATTTGATGGACCTAAATGCTAAAGACCAATAACACGCTGTAAATCGATGGGAGAAAAGAGGGAGACTGATAGGAGACCTGATGATTCCAGTACCTGAGCCAGAAACTGAGGATTCAAGCATTTCATTTGTAAAGAAAGGACAAATAAAAACACGGCATTGCATAGCTAGGGGATGCTGGGCCCCGGGGAAAAACCTGGGACAACCATTCTCTAGTTCTCTTAAATTGGTTTGTGGCTTGGGGAACATTTTTCCCGGAAAAGACTTTGCAATGCATAGGGCATTTAGGCACATGATAAAAATTTATGGTCTAAAATTCACTTTTTTTTTCCAATGCAAACCAAAACAGATGCCCCTTCTCATTTTTCCAAGCACCCATAAAGAATTAAAGGGCGTCCCTTGGTTTGGTTTTTTTTGAACAAAGGAATTTTTGACCTAGAAGTTTTCATACAGTGGCCCCTTTTTTCTTTTTTTACACTAAAACAGGACAATAAGTGACACAACTTAAAGCATTTCTTTCTCATCCCATACATTTTCGATGAAGTGTTACCATAGGTTTTGGGAAAGGGGAGAGAAAAAGATTTCTGGGATTTTTGGGTTCCTATTTCTTGGTATAACTCATCAGAGCCTATGGTGACTTTCAATTTTCACTTCTGTATACATTAATTTTTTATTTCTATCACTCGCTGGGAATCTAGAGTGACATGTTTAACCATATATATATTTGTGTAACCAAAGCAGGAAATTGTTTGCTGGGATCTGAGTGATTGGTAAGATCCTAGAGATATTAGATACAAAACTGAAGCTGAATTTACAAGGACTGAAACTGTCCTTTCTGCTCTTTTCAGTTCCACAATCCCAACCGCAGAGTCTGGTGTTCAAGTAGAATTAGACTTAATGGATGAGCTAGCATTTGAAACGGGTACACCGAGAATAGTAAATGGTTAAAATGGGTGAAATATACTGTTTCCACACAAAAATGGTCTGACTGCCTTGTCTGCGCTTCTACTAAGCCTAAACGTATCTCTGTTCCATATCTGCTGGTAAAAAGGATAATCGATCAGCTGAGCTCACAACGTCTATGACGTTTCAGAGTAGAATGGCATTAGATATGATCTTAGCAGAAAAAGGGGGTGCATGCAAATAAAAAAACAATGTGTGTTGTACTTACATACCAAATAACACAAAGTAAAGACCCCAGAATAGAAATGAGACCCAAATGGGGGATGGGAGCTGCAGCAGTGTGTTACCAGCTAACAATGATATGCTATGCGCCTAAGTTATGCGCATCAATTATGCTATGCTGGTTTACCAGACGCCAGATTTTTGACAGGTTCATTCATTTAGGCATATTTTACACTCATTTAATGCACCTTAAAACCGGCATGGAGGCGCCTCTTTTCTGACATGTCATTCTTAGTTTCTTAGGTGTTTCATTCGGGGGTCAAATGATCGTATTTAAAAATGCAACCCTTAAGTAGGAATTGATATGGATATTAATTATTTCAGAAAATATATAGATCTATGAAGATTATAAAAGTTTGCAGTTTTTAAATATAGCTGACAAGCTGCTCTTCTGTATGCAGTATATTTTCATTATGCTGAGGTTCGCAATTCTCTGCTTATCACCTCCCCCAAAAGATTCTGTTTATTCCTTCTCTTGCTGTGTCATGGCTTATCACATACTGTGTTTTCTTATAAGTATAAAAATGGCTACTTGTTGCTTTAGCTTTAAAAGGTCATATTCAGCACTTTTTTCAGTAAACAATGAAATCTAGGTAAAAGGTATTTTGTCATGTGTAGTTTTAGCAATGACTTAAGAATTATAGAAAGTGTGTTCTTTTTAATAACTAACAAAATGTGATTATTATTGCTTATCTGGTGATTTTATTGTCTTGTCCGATAAAGATTTACTATTTGTTTGTATACTTGTAAGCTTTAAAACTCTTGTAAATCTCTTAATAAACTCTGGAGGATTATATAGACGTTTGTTGTGAATTTCTTTATTTCTTTCTATGTACATACATATTCTCGTGGGTTAACTTGTATTTAGGCTACAGCACAAAGCAGGGAGATGTTTTCATTTCCAAGCAGAGCCGGGACGATGGCTAGGCAGAGGTAGGCGACAGCCTAGGGTGCCATACCTCTGCCTGCCTCTAGGGGGCGCAGAACGGGCATAGAGCCAGCTCAGGTGCTGAGCTGGCTCCATATATATCAGGTGCTGACTGTTAGTCACAGCCAGGCTGCCAGCAGGAGGGATTGAGGATCATCTCTGCCCGCCCTCCCCCCCCCTCTCCCGGCGCCGGGTGGGAGGGTCGGGTGAAGAGCAGCAGCATGATGTTATGGAGGATGATAGCAGAGGTAAGTCTCCCTCCCTCCCATCATCTCTATGCTTCTCTATGTCATCCTCTCTTGTTCTGACAGCTTCCTGTCACAGGATGCTGCATGCACAGAGGAGTGGGCAGCGTTTTGGCTCACTACACAGCACAGAGTGCTCCAGGACATGTGAGTGTTTTGTGGAGGGGCCATAGTGAGAGGAGGGGGCTATAGTGAGAGGAGGGGGTTATAGTGAGAGGAGGGGATTATAGTGAGAGGAGGGGGTTATAGTGAGAGGAGGGGGGCTATACTCCACTGTCGTGTGTTGGAATTGTGTTTTTTATTCTCATTCCACCTAGCTGGGGAGGACGCAGGCATGTGCGTTAGGTTAGGGCTGCGGATTAAATTTTTTCAGGGGGAAGGGGTGCGCCATTGGCCCTACTTGCCTAGGGCACCAAAATGCCTTGTCCCGGCCCTGTTTCCAAGTCTCCAGGATTGCATCCCTCCAATCCCAACCATTTAACCATTTAGATGTCATGGTAAACGTGACCATGATGTCTAAATGATTAGACATGGCAGTGTCCCAGAGTGGGCAGAAAAGAAGATGGGAGTAGTATTGGAGCCTATGGTCATGATAGCTCTCGCTCAAACCTCTCATGCTACCCTGAAACACTACAGTGAAGAGAGGGCTTGCTTGTATAGCAGTAGGTGATATTGCTCAAGTCAGATGCATGTTCTGTGACTAAGCCTCCCTGTCTTGATAGTGGTTGAAGTGTCCTTGGTGTTCTAAGCAAAATAATAGATAGGAGACAGGGTGGTGCAGAGCAAACAGTTCCTTTACTCCATGTTACTTGTTATACTCAAAAGTAGAAATGCCAAGGCCTTTTTTTTCATGTTGGTTTTTTCCTCCCCAACTTTCCATAGTCATATTTTTTTCCATCTACATATAAGGGCTTTTATTTTACAGGACAAGATGTATTTTCTAATGGTGTCATTCATCGTAACATAGAATATACTGGAATATACTGGAAAACTGCAAAAAAATTCTAAATGTGAAAAAAAAACTTACTTGTGCCATGTTTGCGGGTGTTTTGCTTTTATGACGTTCAATCTTCACTAAAAATGATATGTTATCTGTATCCTACAGGTTGATACAAATCTGACAACACCAAACATGCATGGTTTTTGTTATGTTTTGGTACCATAAAAAAATTTGAAACATTTTCTATTTTTGAAATTTGCTTGGCTGCACCATTTTCTCCGACCAATACTTTTTTTGTACTAACACCTATGGACTTGAGTGAGGGACATTTTTTTTGCGGACTGAGCTGTACTTTTTATTGCTACCAGTTTGAAATAGTTGTGACTTTTTTGATTAAATTCCAATTTTTAGGGGACATGAAATGACCAAAAAAACAAACATTTTTTGCATTTGGAATTTTTTTTATTCTACGGTGTTCAGCGTACGGGATAAATTATGCAATATTTTAATAGATCATACTTTTTTGGATGTGGCAATAACACATATGGGCGACATGTATGAACGGGCTTTTCGCCTGTTTTCTCGCGTATCCTGCGCCTCACTGCCCGAATCCCATGTCGGACGCAGGGATACGATGTTAGGCGCAGCCTTCGCCACTTTCGGATGCGCCTCACATGAAGGGGCGTGCAATGGGCGCGGTGTGGGCGTTCCGGGGCGGGACGCGGCGCGCTCGAAAACTCCGAGGCATGTACGATCGCGGGTCGGCAAAGTGCGGCGCATTGCAGCGCTCGCCAGCTCTGACAGGCAGACCTCGTTGATTCTGGTCTAAATGAGCCGGAGGAGGCAAAGTTAAGCGAGAACGGAACATGAGAGGAAACATGTAGAAGATCGCAAGAGAAATCTCGGCTCTCAGCGCCGTGCGGCATGGAGTATGATTCCAAAAAAAAATCGCTTTTATTAGGTGTAAAACATTTTCAGAAAAAGAGCTCAAACCTTCAAAAATAAAAGATAAAAGAAAAAAATCACTTTCCAAAAATCTAGAACGTCGCAACATCAGGAATTAGGATCTTGGAAATTGCCGGGAAATACAGTAATTCAAATTCTGTAAGCTCTTCTCATTGGTCGGCAGAAACCAGCCAATCAGAATAGGAGCGACAGGGACCCATTAAAACCTATGGAGAACTATTGGACCAATCAAAATCAAAGGCGGGCAGTTCAAAAAATACAGTAAAAAATTGAAAAAAAGAGCTGATTGGTTGAGCTAGTGGGGGCTTGGCAATCCTGGCCAATCAGAATAGGAACGACAGAGACCCATTATAACCTATGGAGAAATATTGACCAATCAAAATCAAAGGCGGGACATTCAAAATACAGTAAAAATGCAGAAAAGAGCTGATTGGTTGAGATAGCGGGGGCTTGGCTATCCTGGCCAATCAGAGCGCGAGCTACTTGTCCCATTGTAGTCACTGGAGACAGCGGGGCAATGAAGTCTCGGCGCTCAGCGCCTTGCGGCATGGAGTATGATTAAAAAAATCATTTTTATTAGGTGTAAAATATTATCTGAAAAAGAGCTGAAACCTTCTATAAACATAAATCAATCAAATCCCTATCAATGCGTTTGTCGCCGAGACCGGCGCTACATCAGGAATTGGGATATAGAGAATTGCCGGGAAATACAGTAATTCAAATTGTTTAAGCTCTTCTCATTGGTCGGCAGAAACCAGCCAACCAGAATAGGAGCGACAGGGAACCATTATAAGCTATGGAGAAGTATGGACCAATCAAATGAAAAGGCGGACGGTTCATAATACAGTAAAAAAGGCAGAAAAGAGCTGATTGGTTGAGACCAGGCGGCAGATATGAATCCACCAATCATAAGTAGTGCGTCTATTTTGAATGGAGAAAGAAGGGCACGATAGAAGGGCGCCCTAAAAGTTATTACTGTCTATGGGAAATATTCTAGTACTGTGATTGGTTGGGGAGAAGAGGGGCTCGTCCAGCTTAGCCAATCAGCGGCTGAGCTACCTTCTCATAGAGTTCTATGGGGAAAAGAAATGCAGAGCACGCTCTGTTTGCGATTGGCTAAGTTAAAAGAGGCGCGGTTATTTGGACCAATGGGAGAGCGAGCGACGCTCTAATGAGTTTTCTAATGCATTCTGTATTAAACTGTACATGGCCGAAATAAAATGATAAGACTCCCGAAGTTGTACCGATGTGTATATAAAATGATCAATAATATGGGGGTAACGAAAAAAAAAATATTAATTCAATAAATTCATTTTTATTTCTTTATTTTCGTTACACCCATACTATTGATCATTGGCTAACGAAAATAAAGAAATAAAAATGAATTTATTGAATTAATATTTTTTTTCGTTACCCCCATATTATTAATCATTTTATATACACATCGGTACAACTTCGGGAGTCTTATCATTTTATTTCGGGCACGTACAGTTTTAATATTTAATATTCATACTCCATGCCGCACGGACATCTTTACTGATTTCTCGCTGTTTTCCAGCCTGTCTTGAATCAGAATACATGTTAGGCGCAGTCCCACACTGCGCCTAATCCCGCACTGCGCCCCACACACTGGCGAGGTGCGGTGACCTTTTCCCCGCATGTATGAGCGCACCTCCTCGGACGGCGAAAATTAGGCGCAGTCCCGCATTGCGCCTAAGTCCCGCACTGCGCCCCACACACTGGCGAGGCGCGGCGGACTTTACACCGCATGTATGAGCGCACCTCGGCACGACATACATGAGGCGCAAATTTCGCCGGAAAACTGGCGAAAACGTGCGCTCCGACGTGGCGAGATTCATACATGTCGCCCTATGTGTAAATTGTTCATTACATGCACCCCCTCTGTCCTCGACATCCGATGTCATCAGCAAGGCAACACACACATGGCAAAACATAACATTTTCCTCAGTCAGTGGTGAGCTAACATAAATAACTTTATAAATATGGTACAAAGAGTCCAACTTTTCTTACCATGTAAGGAGGAATAAATAGGGAAAATGTCCAAAAGGCCTTGGCATATGAAATTTGGGGACAGAAGGGGAAAAAAACCTGGATAAAGTCCATGCTGCTCTCGACATAGAGTCCTTGCAGACATTAGGGAATATAAAGGGCCATCAGCCCAACTTGATGGTAGATCAACTTGGAGGTAAAAAAAATAGCAGATGTGATGCTACTGTGACTAAATAAGCAGATCTCCCAGGTCTTCACCACAATAATTATGTTGCATCCCCCAAGTTTGGGCAGAAGGCCAAGTTTGACATTTATGGTTTTGGCCCATACAATTTTTGTTTATTTGGGGGAAAAAATAATAAAAAATATTTTTGAACTTTTTAGCCCATTTGCCATTTTCAAAGTTAAAAAATTTGTTTTCATGAAAAACAGTTTTCCACTAAAAATATTTTTATAACTAGTTTTTCTACCTTTATATCCACTGTAGGTTGGCAGTTTTTTTTTAAAATGTCAAATTTTTTTATGATATTACGGGGCTTAAAAATTTTTAAAGTAATTTTTCACATTTTCGGGAAAATTTCCCACAAAGTTTTTTTTTATTTGACCAGTCCAGTTTGATTGGCCCTTAGGGGGCCTGCATTTTTGGATACCCCCATAAATGATTTGATCTTAGGAAAACCCACCCCCCCCTTAAAGTTTTTTTAAAACAGTTTTGGGAAAAGTTTGTTAACCCCTTTTGGTATTTCAAAAGAAATTAAAATAAAGTGGGAATTTGATTTCTTTTAATTTCACTTTTTTGAGATTTTAAAATTTTTATCAATTATTCCCCAAAAGGGGAACCCACGGAATTTGAACGGGGAAATGAAACTAAATATTTTTTCCCCCTATCAATATTTTAAGAACACTCTTTGTTGACCCTAGGGCACAAATTTTAAACTAAAATGACAAGCCCAGAATAAAGGGAAAGCCCCTTTCCCCAAAATTTTTGGGGGCTCTTTTTTTTTCGTTTTTCTTCGGTCCCATTTCGGGTTTTCCCAAAACCCCCATAAATGAGGGAAAAAACTTTACTTTGCGGGCCTTGGAAACAATTTGCAATAAATTTGACATAGTTTTTTATGTTTTTTTTACTTTTAAAAATGGGAAATGCATTTTAAAAAAAATGTTTTTTGGTTTTTCATATTTCACCGGACGATTCCCCAAGAGACAACAGTATGGTCTACCCAATTCCTTTAAGTGCAGAAGCTGACTTTTGCTCCTGTCCAAGTTGGTGGGTACGGCTTTTCCCCCCCTTTTCAAGGGTGGACTTTTGGCATCGTTCAAGAAACTTGACAGAAAACTTTGCATGCCCCTTTTCCCCATTTCAAACACCGCCAAGCACCCTCCTTGAGCTAAAAAAAGAACAAAAAAAAATTTATAACAGAGAAAAACAGAGAAAAAATCTATTAAAACGGGGTTTAAAACCCAGGGAAAAAATGGGTTGAACGGGGCCCAAAACGGGAAAAATTGATGAACGAGAAAAAACGGGGGAGAAATCAAAGAAGAGAGAAAGGCCTTTAAATAAATTTTCTTGATGACCCCAAAGGGCGGAAGGGATCCACTGTTTTCCATTTTTAGGACGGGCCAGTGGCAGCTAAGGGCCTGGACCCCTTTGCCTTTTGAAACAGACCTTTAGGGGCCACTTTTATTTGTCATTTTTGGGTTTCTGTTTGGGGTTTTCCCCCCTTCTTTTAATCTGTCAAAAGGGGAAGGGAAAAGGACAAACACAACTTTATTGTTTTCCCTTTGGGAGCCGTAAGGCTAGTATGCATGGTCCTTTTTTTTTGCATCAGGATTGTCAGATGAGTTTGGTTTGCCAAAAACAGGAGTGGATACAAAACCCAGAACAATGCAAAAATTCCATTTTTCTTATTTTTTGGATAAACTTTCCCTTTTCTTTTTGGGGTTTTGCAAAGGGTGGATTATTGACCAATTGAAAAAGGGGGCACTGAGGGTCAAAGGAATGGCAAAAGATTTTGTGACGTCAATTTTCAAAAAATTAAATGATGACCCCCTCCCATCTTTTGGGGTGGGAGGGGGGTTTTTAAAAGTGGGATCGTATTTAACCCGAATCACCAAATAATTAAAAAAAAAACTGTTTGCCCCAGATAGCAAAATCCCAAAGACGGAGTGGCTGGAATTTTAATGTAGTAGGGTGAAAAACACAAACACTGGAAATTTTACCCCAGAATTTTCCCACAAAAAAAAAGAATAAAAATTAAAATCTTGGCCTCAGATTTTAAAAACCCCCACCAAATTTTTTTTGAAGTTGATGGATTTTAGGTGTTTTATGTGGCAGAAAAAAAATACACACTCCCCTTATTTGACTCAAATTCCCCACCAAAAAAAAGGAGAAATTCACCCTTTTGGGTTTAAAAAACTCTACAGAATTAATGAGATGAAATTTTAGGCATTTGGGGTAAATTAAAACACACACCCTGTTTTTTTGTCCAAATTAAACCCAAAAATCCCAAAAGGCTTAATTAACCCCTTGGGTTTCAAAAAACACTACAGAAAAACCAAAAAGGAATTTTTGGCGTTTTAAATGGCAAATAAAATTTCCCCCCACAGGCCTATATTTTACTCCAAATTACTCCCACTTTAAGAGGTTAAAATTTTCCCTTGGGTTTTTGAAATACCCTAAAAAAAAAACCCGTTTTGGAAATTTTGGGCGTATATGGGGCAAAAAAAAAAACACACCCTGGACATTATTCCAAATTTCCTTTTACAATCAAAGGCTTTAAATTTAAAAATTGGGGATAAAATTTCCCTACAAAAAACCAAATGGAATTTAGGGCCCTATATAAAGGCAAAAAAAAACATACACCCCTAAATTTTCTCTAAATTAAAACCCCCCAAACAAGAGGGTTAACCCCCTTTAAGGGGCCCGGGGGGGTTTTTTTTTTTTGGGGCCAAAGTTTTTTTTTTCCCCCCTCCCCCTTCCCAGGCCATAACTTTTTTATTTTTTCCCCCTACATAGACAAAAATAGGGCTTTTTTTTGCGGGACAAGATGTACTTTTTAATTGGGTTTTCACAAAAACTACAGAAATACCCCGGGTTACCGGGGAAAAAAAAATTCCCAAATGGGGCAAATTGTTAAAAAAAAAAAGTTTTCGCCATATTTGAGGGTTTTTGGGTTTTTTGGCTTCAAATTTTTAGTAAAAAATAAAAATGTTATCGTAAATTTTACGGTTTTTTACACATCTGGCAATCCAAAAATGTAGGGGGTTTTGTTTGTTTTGGGACCGTAAAAAAATTCCAAAACATTTTCCCTTTTTGAAATTTGCGCCACGGCGCCATTTTGTGCGACCCAAAAACTTTTTTGTTTCAACCCCCCTACGGACTCATTTAGGAGCATTTTTTGCGGGCCCGAAGTTTAAAAATTTTTTTTCGCGTTGGGGATTTTTTAAGGGTTGGGAAATTTTTTGATCATTTTTATTCCATTTTTTGAGTGAGTAAAAAGACCAAAAAACGCAATTTTGCAGTTGGAATTTTTTTTTTCTCGGGGTTTTAGGTAGGGGATTAAAAAAATTTATATTTTATAGATCGGACTTTTTTTTGGGCGGGGGCGATCCAAATTGTGGGAAATTTTTTATTTAAAATTTTTAAAGATTTTATTTGTAAAATGGGAAAAGGGGGGTATTTGAACTTTTTAAAACTTTTTTTTTTTACTTTAAAAATTTATTTTTTTTTTTTTTAAAATGGAAAATTTTTGTCCCCCTATGGTGGGTTGACCCCCCTAGGGGGCGCGAAATTTTTAATACATCCTAATTTAAAATGGGCGAATTGATTCTAACGAAGTGGAATTCGGTTTTGAATTTTAGGAAAAATTCGGTTTTG